>RJWJ010002067.1:0-109915 GCA_004363605.1 Indri indri | reverse complement strand
AGAGAGAGGAAGAGAAAAGCAGAAGGCAAAGTCTGTCTTGTCATGCAGATAAAACCTCACAGGTAGCCGCCTCAGAAAGAATAGATGGCAGCCTATGGAAACAATTTCTCTGTCTCCTTTTCCTGTGTGAGATAATGTTTCCTAGATCCAAGTGGGGGGCCTCACAGAAAGCCTGTTTGCACCTGCTGTTTACTTCACTTTCCTCATGTAGATTTTCTCTACAGATGCAAATCTCCCCCACAAAAGACAGCTTTTCAGCTATTCTTGTGTTTTCAGCCCCTCTGAAGACCCATCTTGAAATAAGTCAAAGAACTATATTTTGAGGTGAAATATTTTTCACAAGTACGGTAAAATCTGGGTCCTTCAGTTTTTGAGAAATAAATGTAAATCACTTAATGCAAGTTCTTGACACGTACATAGCAGTTTCTCAATAAATGGTAACTAAATGTGCAGTGATGACTGACGAAAGGACAGAAAGATGCCCTCGATTTGTTACCAAAAGTTCAGTACTTATTACTGAGGCCGAATCAGTGAAAACCAAGGACAAGTGGTTTGAGGGAAAGGAAGAAGTTTATTAATTTCCTGGTAAATGAGGAGGGCAGAGGACTAGCATCTCAAAGATTGCCGTCCTGACTTTAAGTAGAAAAACAGGGCTTTTTAAAAGGGGGGTTTTCTGTAGCTGGGCTCAGGTCTATGTGACTGGGTGTCATATGCCATGGCTTCGGGCTATTGTTATTTAACTACAATTGGTGGTTTCCGTAGACCTTATCTTCTGTGAGGAAGATGTCTTATGACTAAGATCTTGTGACCCTTGGACAATTCTGTTGAGCCATCTCCTGTGGTTTAAGACACAAGAAAACAAACAGCAAAGGACATTTTTCTGCTCCTTTGATTACTGGCCTGGGGGAAGGAATGCAGGTTTTAATTCCCAAAATGGTGGGGGTTTTAGAGAGACAACTCGTAAAACATTTTGTTGCCCTTTTTCCAACTTTTACCTCAGTTACAAACTTTTTACTTCACTTCTCCAGAAAATAAAACATGAGAAGCCTAAGAGTGGCTAGTGGAGGGAAAATAAAGAGAGACGGCCATGTCAAGGAGCCCTGGCCTACTAGGACAAAGGAATAATTTTACCAGAGGCCAGAAATTCAGCTTCCCAGGCTCCAGGCAATAGCATGTTTCTCCAACTCTGTTTGCTTTTTGACTTCCGGGTCTTGGAGAGGAAATAAGGGAGTGTGTGGGAGACAGGAGCCTCAATGCGAGAGGGTTTCAAGAAGCTGAACCTGTTAGGAAGGGTGCTTGGGAAGGATGGGCCAGAGCCCCTAGGCTCCAACATCAACTACATCTGGGCTGAGGCTACACTGGAGCTGCCAGTTGACTCATCCTCTAGAGCAGGGGTCCCCAACCTATGGCGAGTTGTATAATTATTTCATTATATATTACAATGTAATAACAATAGAAATAAAGTGCACAATAAACATAATGCACTTGAATCATCCCCAAACCATCCCCTGCCCCCAGTCCATGGAAGAATTGTCTTCCATGAAAATGGTCCCTGGTGCCAAAACGGGTGGGGATCGCTGCAAGGGAAATCACCCTGCAGCTTCCATTATGAGAGGCGCTCAGGGCTCACTCCCATCTAATGGAATAAGTCCTATCCATGGGCCACAGGAGACTATGGTGCAGGTATCATCTCCGGAACTTGAGAGGAGTTTCTTGTGAGCACACGATGAATCAGGCGTGCCAAGGAGAGGGGCAAGGTATCTGCTCTCCCAACAACCACTCTTGACTTTTTCTTTGTTTTTGCTGATTCATGTTAGAAAGAAATCTGTGTGTGACAACAGAAAGAGCTGCCTCCTCAAGGGCCTATCTTTCTTCCTGGGGAGGGTTTCCTCTACTTCCACTTTCAGAATTTTCCAGTCTCATTGGCTTGCAGTGTGGCACCAAGCATTGGAGTTAGGGGCCTCTATTTGTGTTCTAGTCCACTTCTGCCCTCTACCTGCATGCCAGTGGCAAATCATGGAATGTCTCTGTGCCCGTTTCCTTGTTACGCAGCAGGACTAATGCCTCCTGCTCTGCCTGAGTCCCAGGACACAGATTAATCAACCACTGAATGCGTGCGATGGTACTAAGCACATATAAGGTATTAATTCTTTGGTCTCTTGACTGGGTTTCCCCCCAGCCCTGTTTCCTGACTTCCTCAAAGCCCCCTGGGTCAGCCGCCTCTGCTAACCTCATAGTGCCTAGTTTTGTTTACTTCCTGTTAGGCAACCCACAGAGGTCTTGGAAAACACCTCCCCCAGATTCTCAGATTCTCAAAAGCTCTCTAATTAGGCTCTGTTTTTTTCTGCTAAAAAAGACAGACTTAAAGCACAGATATCCCAGCGACAGGGGAAGTGGTGCCTGAATTTCCCACTCAGACCTAGATGAGCTGAGATGCCCTTGTCCTGAAGGTTGGAATGGGCTGTGCTGGAGAGGGAAGACAGCAGGAGTGATGCGGAGGTGGGAGTCACTCCGCACCTCAAACCCCTCCAATGCTCCGGCCTCGGTCCCACTTAGAAGAAAGGCCAAAGCCCTTACTCTGGCCCCTAAGGTCCTACACAATGATATCCCTGTGACCCCTCTGTCCTCATCTGCTGTTCTGCCCCCATTCATTCTGCTCCCATTCATTCTGCTGGCTTCTAGCTGCTCCTCCAACGGGCCGGACCTGCTTCTCACGCTGGGCCTTGGCACTGGCTGTTTCTACTACTGGGAGTGCTCTTCTCCCCGTAGCCACATTGTTTGAGTCTTCCTCTCTTTCAGGTCTTTGCCCAAATGTCATCTCCTCAGGGAAGACTTCTCTGACCATCCTATTTAAAATTCCAACCTCTTCCCTCTCCGCTCTGACACTCCCTAACTCTCTTCCCTGGCTTATTTTTCTCCATAGCATTTGTCACCATCTTCCATGCTAAATATTTTATGTATTTGTTTATCGTGTCTTTTTCCCATTAGTATGCAAGTACCACGATGGCGTGGGTTCTCTGTCTGTTTTGTTTGCTACTACATCCTCAGAATTTAGAACAGCTCCTGGAACCTAGTAGGTGCTCAATAAATGTCTGTTGAATTAAATGAATTAGTAAAAGAGTGAATACTGTATTCCCTTCCATTTCCTTAACTGTGGGGTCTGTGTGAATGCTTGCGGGCCTGTGTGTGAATGTGATGGAGGGCCCTGGAGGAAAGGTCACATCTTATCCCAAATTAGTGGAGAGAGGGAGAGTAAAGCTTCCAGAAACCCGTGAATGACCCAAAGCAGTCCAGACGAATGGAAGGAATTATAGGATAGTAGGCTAGAAACCAGGATTAAAGTCAATCTTTACCATTAGACATTTGGGCAAGTTGTTTAACCTCTTGGCTCTCAGTTGTAACAGCTATAAAACAAGGATGTTGGAAGAAATAATCACTGAGAGAATATAGCCCTTTATGGCTAAAAAATTTCCTTCACATGTATTATCTCTGTTTCTTTAGATTTTATTGAAATTGAATTTTATTTCTTTATTTCTTTTTTTTTTCTTTTCTTAGGACAAGTTGTTCATAACATGTGTTATCCTCTAAATCCTGTGAGGTAGCCAGAGTAGCTAGGTAGATATGGGAGAACAAAACCCCTTTTTCAGTTGTTGCTACTTAAAACCCCTCACAGGACCCTAAGGAGGGTGAATCCCACGAATGGAGGATACTTTGTTTGCTGACCAGGTGATAGGGGATGTTTGCTGAAACTTTGCTGAACGATCAACTCATAATTAAGGCAGATTAATAAGAGAGAGAGGTTTATTTACCCATGCGCACGGAGAGAATCACAGAGTGATTACCCAATATCCCAGTGGGATCCAGATATTTTTATACCCTCCTTTTAGAGGGGAGGGGAAGATGAGGAGTATAGGTAATTCTTTTTAGGGGCAATAAATGGTTGCTAGGGAGGGTAAATGGATGGGGGAGACAGATTGACTTGTAAATGATTCTCTTTGCAAATTAAATTAACCTTGAGAGACAGGTATTATATTTAAAATGATTTGGGCCAGGTCTTGTTGCATTCTTGATCTTCCTTCCTGCAATATAGTGAGATAACAGGGAAGGGAAGGGAAGTCAATTGTTCTTTTCATGGGTCCCTGATGGGTCCATCTGGTTATGCATGTAGAGGGAAAGCCCCTTCCAAGGGCCTGTTGATCTTTAAGGGCCTTTAGTTCAAAATACTCTTTACACCAAGGAGTCATATTTTGGGGTGAAATTTCCTGAGCTGCTTCAGGGACAAGTTTGAACTTTCAAGAGGGTTAAACTGCTTTACATAGAATCATCAGATATACTATGGATAGGGCAAGATCTGGGAGCAAAAATCAGGAGAAACAGAAGATGGGAGGTGGCAGAACCCCTCTGGGGGAGGTCAGGAAAAGATGCTCTTGTGGTGAAATGAGTAAGTGGGGTGTGGATGACAGAAATAGCAAGAAAGATCAAGCTTGCTCTGTGGAACACGATGTAAGCCCTTCCTGTGTCTACCTCAGAAAATCCACGTTGCTTCTGGTGCTTTGGCCCAACTCAGTTATCTCAGGAGCACAGAAGTTGGTGTGGACTCTTGTGTGGAGGCTGCCAGAGGGGAGGGGACAGACGACATGTTGGCCACATCATGGAGAAAGGAGAGCTAATGATCCTATGTGGCAGGGGTCTGGTCCCGAAGGAGAGGCTAGCGTGGGCAGCCCCACCCATTTCTTTACTGACTTCTTAAGGATATAGTATTGCCTACTTCCCCCAGGTGTCACATAAAGGCTCTTATTTATTATTTTAATTTTTCATCAGTTTATTATAATTAGGCACTCTATTGCCTTGAGTTCAGTAATTGCTTTAAGCCTTAAGCCGTAGAGCCTTCCTCGGCCGTCATCATGTTAGGAGTCATTAGAGTTGGAATGGAAGAAATCTAGAGCCTTTGCTCAGCACTTTGACTTAGAAATTCAGTTTTTGATTTTGCACACTTAGGTAAATGAAAAAGCACTTTGAACTCACTTTTGGATAATTAGCACAAAGAGAAAATTGCTTTGCAAGTCGCAGTGTGGCACAGTTCAAACTGAGCAAATGAGAACAAAAATCGACACGTTCATAGTCATGCAACCCCTCTGCCACAAAGAATTTTCATTTAATTTAAAATGATAAATCCTGGTAATTATGTGATGATTATTCATAAAACCATTTATCAAACTCACATACATTTTCTTTTTTTTTGAGACAGTCTAGTTCTGTCATCTGCACTAGAGTGCAGTGGTGTCATCATAGCTCACTGCAACCTCAAATTCCTGGGCTCAAGCAATCTTTTTGTCTCAGCCTCCCAAGTAGCTGGGACTACAGGCATGTGCCACTGCACCCACCTAATTTTCCATTTTTTTTTAGTAGAGACAGGGTCTTGCTCTTGTTCAGGCTGGTCTTGAACTCTTGACCTCAAATGATCCTCCTGTCTCAGCCTCCCAGAGTGCTGAGATCACAGACGTGAGCCACCCTACCAGGCTCTCACATACATTTTGTAGCATCTCATATATAACTCTGCAATTGGAATATTTTAGGAAAGTATATTATTTGAATTTTTAAATATCACTCCATTGTACCTATTTATCAGCAAAAATGGAAAAATGTATCTTGGCTAGTTCTATTTAGTCAATTATTGTAATGGAGGGTGTTAGATAGTATCCAAGAAATATAATTAAAAATAATACAATGTATACCTGCTTCCAGTATGTACTCCCTGATAAACATCCAATGTAAAGAAAATATAAATTGGATCTAGAATGGATTTAAAAACTCTGATAAAAGTAAAAGTTTGTCAGGAACAGATAAAATACAAAAAAAAATGTTTTCTCCATTTTCTTTATTTTGTAAAATTCATAGATGAGCAACTTCTTGAGGGTATCTCATGCTTTTACCAGCCATTATTCAGACATTCATTCAGACATTGCCCATCTGAGATAGGAAGGTGCAAACAAAACCAAAAGAGATGATAAAGATTTAAAAAGCCAGATGTGTTCTAAACAGCAGAACATGATGCCTAATTCTAGGATGTTTGGAGGACTCCACAGATTGACTTTTAGACACTAAGCTTCGCTTATGCTCAGCTTCATTAAACGATATTAATTCTCACATGAACTGGGCGGGTGCCTTTGAAGAAAAGATCCCCTTTTCAGCAGCTTAGAAGCATTCATTTGCATCCTTTGGATTATTGTTATTCTCTTTCCCCTCAGCAATTTCCAGCTCACTTTAGCAAGTCACTTCGCCGTTAGGTAGAAGTGCATTTCCAGATATATTGGGCACTTTTGATCCCTGTTGGCTCAGAGGCCTTCTTTGAAGATCACAGTCAGTGAAAACATTTTTCTGTGGATGACAACAATCCAGAGACTGATAGGTAACTCTTAGAGCCAGTAAAATAAGCAGTTCATTTCCAGCTGGGGTGGTTCACCCGGATTTGCAGATGGATGGGCAGGCAGTCAAGATTAAAGGAGCATATTGAGAACTGAAAAAAATGAAAACTTAATTAACTTAATTCTCCTGTCGATGGACATTTAGATTGTTTACAGTTTTCCAGTATTATAAATAATGTTGCAGTGATACTTGTGCATATGTTTCCCTGAGCCTATGTATAAGATTTTCTCTAGGATATATTTCCATAAGTAGAATTGCTAGTGTTAGGGTGGAAAGATTAGTAGGTGCTCATGGCGTGGGTACAGAAAGATTTCTCATGCAGAGGTTAAGTTATACAAGTAAAATTTATTTTATCCTTTAGAAGGACAGAGAGAATGAGAGAGGGAGAGAGAGGAGGGGGGACGAGAACAGAGAGACGCATGGCATCTCAAAGAAAGAGAAGAGAGATACCAGCAGCGAGGCAGAGTGGTTTTAAGGGGGATGAAGAGAAGAAAAAAAAATGATGGCCGTTGATAACAAAAGCAGCAGCAGGTTGATAACAAAAACTGCAAGGATGTCAAAGTCCAAGACTTGGTTTCCTGCCTTTCCTTGGAGAAGGGATTATCACAGATGTTCCTCTGTCCTCGAGATATGGTTGAGGCTGTAGCTCGTTCTTCTGCTGTTTACTCAGGAACTCTGTAAAAGCAGGTTCTCAGAAAACAATTTTGAAAGAGAGAGATCTGCGTCTCCTTTCCGTCCATTCAGCTTTCTTCAGAAGTTGTGCAAAACAGAACTCCTGCAGGGTCCCTGTTAGACAACTCATAGGATTGATCTTTAACTGTTACTGGGGAAATTGTAGGACTAGGTATTTTCCTAGGTGGGGTTAAGTATTTTCCTGTCATTTTTCCGAGGCCGCCCCTTTCGTTAGGTCAAAGGGTATACATGAGGTAATTAAATAGGAAATGTCCAATTTCGGATCAAAAGTTTAGTTTATTATATCTCAAACAAGAAGCAGTACAATTAAACAAAGTATGTATCTAAACTATCAACACAATTTTGCCATCTTAACGGTCGCTTGCTTATGCCAGCAGTGAAGAAGCCTGGAGAGTGAGTGGCGATGAAATTGTGAAAGGCGCTTTTCACAGTTTGTTGACAATTGAATATTTTTCCTTGCAAGAAGTGGCCCAAAGCCTGGAAGAAGTGGTAGTCAGTTGGTGCAAGGTCTGGTGAATACAGTGGATGACAGATTCCAAGTCCAGCTTCTGTAGTTTGAGCTGCATTGTTTGTGTGACATGTCATCGAGTTTTTTCTTGCAAAAGGATTGGTCTGTCTCTGTTGACCAATATCGGCTGCTTCATCGCAAGCATCCTCATCATCTTGTCCAGTTGGTTGCAGTAGACATCGCTGTAAAGGATTGACCAGGTTTCATGAAGCTGTAGTGGATAATACCAGTACTGGACCACCAGACACACACCATTAGCTTTTTTTGATGGATATTCGATTTTGGACTGTGTTTCAGCACTTCATCTTTATCCAACCATTGTTTTGAATGCTTGCAATTGTCAAAAAGCATCCATTTTTCATCACATATATCAATTCGGTGTTAGAAATGGTTTGCCTTTAGGTCACGACAGCAAAGAAAGGAAAGCTTGGAGACGATTTCTCTTCCGATGCTCATTTAATTCATGCGGAACCCATCTATCCAGCTTCTTTACCTTGCCCATTTGTTTCAAATGGTCGAGTATTGTTGAAATAGTAATGTCAAACCTTGCTGCTCATTCACATGTAGGTTGAGGTGGATTCGCTTCCACTACAGCTTTCAGCTCATCTTTATCCGTCTTGGTCTCGGGTTGCCCACGTGGCTCATGTTCAAGATTAAAATCACTGGAATGGAACTTCTGAAGCCATCTATGTACTGTGCACTCATCAGCCACATCCTTCCCAAACATTTTGTTGATATTTTTAGCTGTCTGCGCTGCATTGGTTCCACAACGGAACTCATGTTAAAAAATACATGAATTTTTGACTTATCCGTGGTTTCACAAAAATTTCTCTAAAACAATTTTGAAAGATAATCACAAGCCACAGCATGGATTTGAAAGACTGAGGATGTACCTTCACAAGAAAAATAAAACAAGAAGTGTCAAAGTGAAATGTCAGAGATATCACTTGTCAAACTTAGTACTTAAGGAAATCGGACATTTCATACTTAATAACCTAATACAGCTTCAATTTTACCAGATATTATCACATTGCTCTCCAAAGTGCCTGCCTGTACCAGTTAACACTTCCATCAGCAGAGCATGAGAGTTTCTGTTACTCTATATCCTTACCAAAACTCAGTATTGTCTGAATTTTTAACTTTTGTCCATCCAATAAAGAGTAAAATTGTATTTCATTAATGTTTTAATTTGTATTTCTCTGATGAATAGTCATGTTGGACATCTCTTTATATATTTGTTGGATTTTCAAGCTTCTTTTTTATGAGTTAACTATTTATATTCAGTTGGATTGATTTTTTCCCTATTGATTTGTAGAAGCTTCTTAAATAATATTCTTGTAAGTTTTATGTGTTGCAAATGGCATCTCCTAGTCCAGTGATTTATTTTTCACTTTACTTTTTGGTGCATTTTAGAGTCCAGAAGTATGCAATTTTAGTATAGTTGAATTTAGTGATCTTTTCCTTTAGAGTTTGTGCATTTTGTATTTTAAGAACTCCTTCTCTGTATCATGAATATATTTTTCTAAATTTGGTTCAAGAATTTGTAAAACTTTGTTTTTCACAACTCGGATTTATTTTTATTTATTGTGTGTGTTAGTTCTCTATTGCTGTATAACAAATTAACACAAACTTACCATCTCATGATGGCACAAATCAGCTCACTTTTCTGCAGGTCAGGAGTCTGGCACAACACAGCTAAATTCTCTGCTGAGGAGCTCACAAGATTGAAATCGAGTTGTCTGTCTGCGTGCCCATCTGGAACTGGAAGTCCTCTTCCAAGCTAACATGGTAGTGGTAGAATTTAGTTCCTTTAGCTGTAGGACTAAAGCCCCCATTTCCTTGCCAGCTGTTAGCCAGAGACTGCTCTCAGCTTCTAGAGGCCATCCACATTCCCTGAGATGTGGCTCCCTCCATTTTCAGAGCCAGCATTGAAGAACCTGCCTTGTGTCAAATCCTTCTCATGCTTCAAATCTCTCTGAATGTGAATCTCTTCTCCAAGAATAGTCCCAGCACTTTTAAGGGCTAGCCTGATTTGGTCAGCACCCCTCACTCCCCACCACGATAATCTCTGCATCTTTAGGGCAACTAATTTGGGATCTTAATCACATCTGCAAAACTTCATAGCACCACTTAGTGTTTGAATAACCGGGAGAAGGCATATGTACACCATGGGCCTAGAATCTTGGGGCCCATCTTAGAATTCTGCCTACCACATGGTATAAGGTAGAAATCCATATTTTCATACAGAGATCACTATGTTATTTTCATTTTAGAAAATTTAAAACATATACAAAAGTAGAGACAACAGTTTTGTGAACTCCCATGTTCCCAGCACCCATCTTCTGTGATTCCACATGGCCAATCTATGTCTTGACTCCGTTCTCCCCACCCCCTACATTATTTTTCAGCAAATCTAAAACACACTATTAATACTTCATCTGTAAATTCTTCCCAATGTACCTTTAAAGACAGGACTTCTTTTCTTTTCTTTCTACCTGGAAGTAGCCAAACTCAAGGTGAATGGCACAGTCCTCCAGACTGCCAAGTCTACACAAGATTTCTGACACCAGCTGAAGTTTGGCAGGGACAGGGTGCCCCAAACCACCCTCAGTTTTGATAATTTGCTAGAAAGACTCATAGAATTCATTGAAACCTAATATACTCAAAGCCATGTTTATTACAGGCAAGAAATGCAAATTAGAAGAGACACATGGGGCAGAATCTGGGACTGAGAGGGTTCCAAATGTGAAGCTTCCATGTCATCAGGGATGCGTTACCTTTCTGGCATTGATATTTGGCAACACATGCATGGAGTATTGCCAACCCAGGAGGCTCACCAGAGTTTTGGTGTCCAGGGTTTTTACTGGGGTTTTATTAGGTAGTCATGATTGATGGAATTATTGCCCATGTGATTGAACTCAATCTACAGCTGCCCTCTGCTCCCAGAGGTCAGGCTGATATCTCAAGGCTCACAGCCCCAACCTTCTAATCACATGGTTGGTCTTTCTGGCATGGCCAGCCCCCACCCTGAGCTATCTCTTAGCTTAAACAATCAGGTGGGGTCTGAGGAGCCCACCATGAATAACAAGGACACTCTTATCACTTGGGAAATTTTAAAGATTTAGAGGTTACCTCACAGGAACTGGGGACAAAGGCCAGTCAAATTCTTTCTTTTCTTTCTTTCTTTTCCCCTCCTCCCTCCCTCTCTCTTTCTTTCTTTCTTTCTTTCTTTCTTTCTTTCTTTCTTTCTTTCTTTCTTTCTTCTCTCTCTTTCTCTCTTTCTGTTTTTCTTTCTAAGAACCACAATACCATTATCACACCTAAATAATTAAAACAATTCCTATTTTCATCAAATATCCAATAAATGTTCTAATTTTTCCCACTGTTTCATTTAAAAACAAATTAAAAAAAACCATTGATTTTCACAAATCAGCTTCACACATTATACTTGGTTGATATGCATCTTAAGTTTCTTTTAGTTCATAGGTTCTCTTTCCTTTTTTTTCCTCGCAATTTATTTGTGGAAGAAAATGAGTCATTTGTTCTATAGAGTCTACCACATTCTGGATTTTGCATAAATTACATAACTATACAATTCACCCAGATACTGTTTACACTTAACATATTTGCATTCACTTAGCTAGAGCAGACAGTTCAAACACACTTTGTGGTACAAATTTCACAGGCACAATTCTGAACACACTTGTGAAGCATTTAGTGAACAATTTGGTGGCATGGAAAGTCTGGAATAAATGTTCTAGTCTGTGTTTGATCCATCCTCCAAGCTTAACTGCATGTTACCTTGAGTTAATGTATACTCCAGGGCTTGGAAGGCCTCAGAACTTCAAGGCCAGTTTCTACATGACAGATGCTTCATAGAGTCTGGTTACTGCAGTGCTGCTTAAGGGGATTTCTAAGAATAAAACAAACTGTCATGTCTATCTGTGACTTGGAGCCCCTCGTAACCTTTGCCCATAAAAAGATGAAGATTTGACCAACAAGGGATTTGGAGCTCTTGGGGTCCACCTGTATGAACTTTGAAAAAACAAAACTGGAACTCTGGCTGGATTGGAAATCCAGCTTTCTGGGCTTAGATGACCTTCGAGTCAGGGTGTCACAGATTTACAGGATGCAACTGTAAAAAGCTCAATTGAATAAAAGAGGCTGTCTCAAAAACAGACATGTCTCTTTAAAAAGGTCTTTGAGAAATGCTCTGAGTGCTGAAATGGATGTGAGTTATCTAATTCTTCCCCACCATAAAAGCACTAGAATTATGTCTTCCTATAATATGACATGCCAAGAACAGTCCTATTCTATCCAATGTAGTTAATGGTAATGGTGAAAACTGAGCCCAAAATAAGTGCTTTTAAAAATCCTATTGCAATTGTCTCGCAATTGATGAATCTATAAAAGTCTTTTCTCTGAAAGAGCTTCATTGTCATGTTCAGAGGAGAAATTGGCCCCCCACAATGAGCATGCATTAGGTATTCTTAATGTATTTTCGGAGTGACAAGATTAGGTCTCCCAGTTGTGGCTTTAGCCCAGGTTTTCATCTTATTGTTTTTGTCTTGTTGAACACACAGTCTGATGCATTCCATGGATCTTTGTGGCCAGAAGGAGCCCTTGGCCTATGGGAGTGTATGAACTACTCTGACCAAATGCCAAGGTGTTCAGCAGATTTAAAAAATAGGTGTACAAACTGATTTACCAAAGTGTCAGAACTCAGAAACACACATGCTCCCATACTCCAAACCCAGAACTCTACTCTCCCCATCCTAAGGTCTGTCCCTCCACCAGCTGTCCAGTGACATAGCTATGAAGCCCAGAGCACCAGGCAAGTTCCTTTTGAGAAACACCAGACTGTCCATGGTGGGCTATTCAGGGATGAGGTCAGTAACTTTGTTCCTCCCTGGCTTCCATCACTGGACTCTCCATTTGGACCACCAAGGTCAGCTTCTGGGAAACAGAATGTTTGTTTGCTGCTGGGCTTGGAACCTGTCAGTTGGCAGGCTGTTCTATGAAAGGAAGCTGTATACCTGAAAGCAAATTTCCAGGAGGGAGTGGTACTCTAGATTATCGTTCCTCCAGAGGAGGAGCTGCTGGAAGAAATCCCATGTTGGGAGAGAGAGCCAGCAAAGGGAGACTTGTAAGATGGCCCTGAAGAGTTGGCTGAATGTTGTTTTGCCATATGGCTCAGGGAAGCGGAGGATGAAACTGGGTTCTTATGAGAACTGCTGCTGGGGGCTGAAGTGCCTCCTGAAAAGGCTGCCATGAAGGAATGGATGCTGAGACTCTGAGGAGGAAGATTTTGGGTCTGGGAGGTTGTTGCCAAATGGGTCTGGGTAGGATGAGGGAGGGGAGCTTTTGTGTTGTTGACAATCTTCATAAATGACTGAATCAGGTCTGGGCTCTGGGATCCCATAAGACGTCCATGGAAAACTGTGGTGCTGCAATTTAGACTGTTGCTCCTCTGCAAAGCTTTTGCTGAGGGGAGCCCAGCAGGAGAGCTCTTTGCATCCAGAAAGAACTCTTTAGGTTTTTCTCCTCGAAGGACTGCTCCAGTGCCACTGTCCATTCAGCCAGAAAATTGAGGGGCTGATTACAGAGAGCTAGAGTGTGACATTCCAGAAGAATTGGGTTTTGGAAAGTTCCTTTTTGACTTTCATGCATAAAAGACCTGTAACTTTTTCTTTAGGTTGTCATCTTAGTCTATTTGGGCTGCTATAAAAAATACCATAGACTGAGTGGCTTATAAACAACAGAAATTTATTACTCACAGTTCTGGAGGTTGGGAGTCTGAGATCAGAATGCTGGCACAATCAAGTTCTGGGGACGGTTACAGACAGCTGACTTCTTGCTGTGTCCTGACAAGATGGAAAGGGCAAGGGAGCTCTCTCTTGGGTCTCTTTTATAAGGGCACTAATCCCATTCATGAGAGCTCCGTTCTCATGACCTGATCACCTCCCAAAGGCCCCACCTCCAAACACCATCACATTGGGGGTTAGGATTTCAACATATGAATTTTTGGGAGGACACAAACATTCAGATCATAGTAATTGTTTTCAAGGGTATAGAGGGTATGAATTCAGAGTTTCCACTTGCTCTGATATTCAACAGAGTCAGTTCCTTGGACACAGCTTTAAACAAATGGGCTGAAGTAATAATTAAAGTCTTTATCCAACAAGTGTTTCAGGCTGAGAGAGGCAAGATTAGCAAGGCTGCCATACAGATGCCTTGCATGAGAGCATTCTTTTTGATCCTCCTTTTTGATCCATACTTTTTGAGGTTCCAATGTGCAGACCTCTTCACTGATGTTCTGAAGGCAAGACAATGGAGCTAGCAATTTGGGCTGATGGGATGAGAACCTCTCACCAGGCTCGGTCTATGATTCATTCCTTCACCTTGACTTTAGAAGGAGCCATTGCTTTATTCTTGATCAGTATTGATGTCCGGGACCCAAGGTACAGTCTGCTCTCCTGACTCAGAAACCTGGTCTGTGCCCAACCTTGGGGTCAGAGAGTTTGCATTCCAGCATCCAGACGAGCCTTCTTGCAGTGCTCCTCAGACCGGGTCTTGTTTCCTTCCAGATCACAGCCCTTCAGGTTCATCTTCACCACCAGACAAAGCACCTCCTTGGTTTCATCATTCCATTGGAATTTCTTCTGGGCTGTTCTCCCCTTTTCTTCTTCTTTACCAGAACAAACCTGTCCTCTTCGCTCCTTATCCTCTTCCAGCATCTTTGCAAGTTTTGCTTGTGTCTGTGCCTGGCATTCATCCTGGTGCTTGGCCATCTGCTCTGGCATTACCCTGCCAGTGGCTTCTTTAAGTTTCTCTGGAGGTTCCTTTAGACACCCCCCACCCCGCCCCACTTCACAGAGATAAAGGTTTTGAGCAAGTCTGACCAGGGTATCCTCGCTGCAGGGCAAGCATGAAGAGAGATGGCCACGCATCTCATAGCAGATCAGGCTGCTCAGCTTCCAAATCTGCACCTTCATGATGCCATCAGCATCCTGGGTGGAGAACTTCCCTTTGCTTTCTCTCTCAGCAGCTCTGGCAGCCTGAATCAGCTCCTTTAATGACCTTCTCCAGGGGCACTGGCAGGCCTTTGGGGAGGGAAGAGAACTCTGAATTCCCAGCCCAAGCCCACCCTAAGGGAATCTTTCATCATCCATACGACAGAAGGCTCTTCCTTCTGGAGACTCACTGAGCAGCTGCTTCAAGTCCAAATCATTCAGAGAGACCATGGCAGTGGCCACCTGAAGCAAATTATTGTCAGAAGCAGAGTGGAAGATTGAGAGCAAGGGGCGGGAGTTGCTTTCACTTCCCATAGGCTCCTGCTCTTTGTCCCCACTTTTCCTGGGCGTATTTCTTTCTGAAATTTCTCAAATACACCTTGATTGCTTAAAGGTCCAAGATTGTTTCTTCTTCTTCTTTTCTTTCCCAGCACTGAGAACTGTGAAACCAGATTTGGAAAACCTGAGGTTTGTTTATTTCTCCTCCTTGTTGAAAGTGTCATCTTTTTTTCTTCCTTATCCTCTCACTACCTTCCTTCAACTTCTCCTTTTTTTGGTGTTCTTCTTCTTTTCTCAAATGAAGTCATCATCAGATTTTGATGTTTGTCGTCACTGCAACGTTCTCAATGTAAAATCCTCCAAACTTCATGGTCGGGGAAGCAGGAACAAGCTCATCATATGTTTCAAGTCCAAATTGGTCAATGAAGGAAACAGATTCGTCATACCCATCTCCTACACTGATCAAGTCCTATATTTGGTCTTTTCTATGATCCTTTCCATCCTCGTTTCCAGATTGAAGGTCTCCTGCTTTTTCTTGTGCATTCTTCACCAGCTCTGGGTAGAAGAACTCTGGGCAGCATTTGCTGTCTGGGTCAAAAAGGGCAAGTGTAATCCGAACTGTTGCTGCAGATGACTTACAGTCTCAATGCAGTTCTGCTCACCCAACCTCCTTCTGCCTGGATTTTTAAAAAATGTAGGATTCAAAGGGCCTGGGAGAGAGGTGAACCATATCCTGTGGGATTTTGACATGACTACAAACAAGCCTTAGCAGTTGCTACTGTATGGCTTCTTTGTCAAAAGTGCTATAGCATCGTGAGCTGCAAATGTCCCTTCACTGGCAGGATGGGCCGAGATATGTGGGTTGCAACTCTAGTTAGCAATTGAGCTCTAAAACAAGTCTACCAACAGTGGCCTGTGCAGTTCCATGGTCCATGTCCACTGATCAAAAAGTTCCTGCGAGAGTCAGGAAAGACGGGGAAAATCCCAACTCAAGGTCTACGGAACATCTCGGGACAGTAGAGTGGCTTGTACTTAATACTCCGGAAGAATTTGGAGATCTGGCTTTTTGAAAACCAATCACTGAAAAAGAGCATTCACTTAAAACTCACCAATAAGAAAACAAATAATCCAGTTAAAATGGGAAAAATCTCTGAACAGACACTTTGCTAAAGGAGATATACAGATGGCAAATAAGTATGTGAAAAGATGTTCCACATCACATGTCATTAGGGAATTTCAGATTAAAACAACAATAAGTTATCACCATACACCTATTAGAATGCCAAAAATCCAGCACACTGACAACACCAAATGCTGGTAAGGATTTGGAGCAACAGAAACTCTGATTCGTTGCTGGTGAGAATGCAAAATGGTACAGTCACTTTGGAAGACGGTTTGGTAGCTGTTCACCAAACAAATCATCCTCTTACCAGCAATCACACTCCTGATTTACCCAAATGAGTTGAAAATGTACACACAAAAACCTGCACACAAATGCCTATAGCAGCTTTATTCACAATTGCCCAAACTCAGAGGCAACCAAGATGTCCTTCAGTGGGTGAATGGATAAATAAACTGTGGTACAGCCAGACAATGGAATATCATTCAGTGCTAAAAAGAAATGAGCTATTAAGCCATGAAAACACCTGGAGGAAACTTAAATGCATATTGCTGAGTGAAAGAAGCCAATCTGAAAAGGCCATGTACTGTGTGATTCCAACTCTATGATATTCTGGAAAAGGCAGAACTGTGGAGCCAGTGAAAAGATCAGTGGTTGCCAGGGTTAGGAGGAGGGAGTGATGAATAGGCAGAGTAACTATTTTCTGTGATATTATAATAGGTACGTGACATACATTTGTCCAAACCATTAAATGTAGAACACCAAAAGTGAACCCTAACATAAAGTGTGGACTTTGGGTGGTAATGATGTGTCAAAGTAGATTCATCGATTATCACAAATATACCACTCAGGGATGCGATGGTGATAGTGGGGAAAAGGGGCATTTGGGAACTCTCCGTACTTTCTAGTCAATTTTTTTCTATAAAGCTAAAACTACTCTAAAAAAGATAGACTTAAAAAAAAAAAACAACACTCAAGGCAGGGCATGGTGGCACACCCTGTAATCCTAGCACTCTGGGAGGCTGAGGCAGGCAGATCGCTCAAGGTCAGGAGTTCGAGACCAGCCTGAGCAAGAGCGAGACCCCGTCTCTATCGAAAATAGAAAGAAATTAATTGGACAGCTAAAAATATATATAGAAAAAATTAGCCGGGAATGGCGGCACATGCCTGTAGTCCCAGCTACTCAGGAGGCTGAGACAGTAGGATTGCTTCAGCCCAGGAGTTTGAGGTTGCTGTGTGCTAGGCTGACACCACGGCACTCTAGCCTGGGCAATAGAACAAGACTCTGTCTCAAAAAAAAAAAAACACTCAAAACAGCAGGAGAACAGACCTGCAAAATGGAATTTGGCAGACAAGAGCAGGGTCTGGAGCACAGTGGAGTGCAGTCATAGAGCCCAGAGTGCAGAGGAGAGAGGAGGGGACCAGGCTTCCGGGGGTCACGGCCAAGCAGAGCCCTCAAAGGCAAAGGAATAGTCATGAGTGCGTTGTATGGGACTGATGGCTTTAAGAGAGAGGTGAGTGGGGTCCACGGGTGTGGGGTGGTGCAGAGAGGCTGGTCCTGGTGGTCAGATGCCCAGGGAGGGGGAAGGAGCCCTGCCCTCTTTTTAATGGATGTGTTGCCTTCACTGATCTCCTGGAGTATCCAAAAGTCATTATTTTTAAGTCTTTTTTCTGTCCCATAACATTGACTTCACCTGTAATTGAGTTCATATCAGAGTCTTTATTTTGTTAGATGTTTCTTTCTTAGCAAGAGATTTCTTTATATGTTCTGGAATTTTTGTTTGCATATTCATTTGGAGTGTCTTTTCCTTTCTTTTCTTTCTGTTTTCCTTATTGTTTGCTTTATTTTCACTTACATTCTTTCTCTTTTGAGCTGTTTGGCAGTTGTCTCAACTCTATCACCCTTTTAGCAGCAGGAAATTGAATGCAAGTGGCACACACGCCCTCTGTCTCCTGGGTTTGTTACTCCATCCAGATTTGAAGAACCATTGTCTGTGAAAAATGAAACCATAACTTCCACACTGAAACTAGGGCATCTCTTGGAATGTGATTCTGCGCCAGCTCAGACTTCTCTCTTACCAGGGCCCCAGCCATGCTCTCTTTCCAGGCAGAGGCTCTGGCTTCTATGTGCACAGATTACACTTAAATTTTTGTGAATTTGACCCCAGTAGAGGTTTGGTGCAGGGAAACAGCCGTCTTCCTATCTCTGAGTGCTTCTTCTGTACAAACTAATCTAGAATCTTTGTTCCATTTCTCTTGGGAGACAGAGAAAACTTTTCTGCAGTGAAAGAGAAGAACAAGGCAGAAATGCAGAGAGAAGCAAAACCTAGAAATGGGGAGAGAAGAATTTATGAGTTCCCCATTTCCCTTAAGCTCTGTTCTCTGCCCTTCCTGAAGTTTGATTGTCTAACTCTTCCTTAGCTTCCAGAGGACACCTCAGTATCCTTACAACACCTCTGTCGTATATTTTTTGATTAAACTAGCTCCAATGGGTTCCTGATACTTGCAATCAAAAGAGGTATGATGAATCTACATCTCTGGGACATCCCTTGCAACAGTGCGCTGTGATTCCTGTAGCAGCCATTACTACACGCCACACTTTGGAAGTTGCCAATCCCAGAACACCTGCCTTGGAGTAACAGTCTTGGCTTTCCCTGTCCAGTGAGAAAGTTTGGACACCTCTCACTACAAACATACTTTAACAGAAAGACAGGGTTTGGTCAGGAAAACAGGGCCACTATATACATTGCAGGAAACAAAGGGCTTGAGGGATCTCATGAATGTGGAGGAACCGGGGAGTGAAGGCCTGAAGGCTACAGTTGGAAGGTTGGAGAAACAGTCACTGATGCTTTTGGCATGAGGCACTGGACTAAGGCAGGTGGTTCTCAGAAGTTCTCTAGGAAATTACTATAATTCTCAAGTGCCCAGAAATGATCCAACCAAAGTCTCACTCTCTAGCAGTGAAGTGAAAACTTGAGAAGTTTGGGAAACTGTGGCGTTTGACCACTATGACTGCCAAGTGGGAAATCATAGACAATTCCAAGAGTCTGGAGCTTGCAGAGAGCTCGGAAAAAATGGAGTTTGCAGAAGAGGTGTTAGAAGTGGGTGATAACCATACAAAATGGACAGTTAACAATTGAGCCCAAGGACCTTTGAAGAGAAGAAAATAGGCATGTATGGAGAGCCAAAGGACTTCTCCCAAAGAGAAAAATGGCTGAACCAAATGATCTCTAAGGTTCCTCTCAGTTTTAAGATATGATGAATCTTTCATATGATCTAGAATAATATCCCCTGTAGCCTTTTCAATAGCAAAGAAAAAGTGAAAAATTAAGGAGCTGGGCTACCCTTAGTAAAGTGACAAGAGCCCCTTGCACTCTGGCCTGTGATTGGGAAGGCGATCCCCAAGGTTTCAGTATAGTTTGTTTTTCTCATAGCTTCAGCTTTCCTGAACAAACTAGCCCTTCCTCCAATCCTTAACCATCTCCCATTGGTTCTGTCTCCTGATTTTTGTTCTGGGACCTGCACTGAAGTTGTCCTCTCCTGCTCCAGCTTACCTATTCAGTGCTGGGTCATGAGTGGTATCTTTATTCCCAGCTTGGCTGGAGAAGACAGAAACACTTTGCCTCATCTGTCTCCTTAGCCAATTGCTATATGTGTAAAGACCTAACCCTTTCTCCCACTTAAAAAATTATCCTTCCTTTTTCAAACCTCTTCTTCAGCTAGCCTGTTTTGCTCTCCCATCTTCACTGAGTATGTAAAATCTTTCTTATACATTAAGAGCTTGGAAAGACTTCCTTGTCTCAGCCACATGACTTTCAAAGTGTGTTAATTGTGCATTACTCACATACACTGAGCTTTTGCTGCTAATGTCATTTTACTGGACTGAGGAGAAGGTACTTGTAGTGGCTACATAATCCTCAGACTTGCCGAAAGAGAATTTTACCATCACAATATGTGTAAGTAGGGGTTCTCATTTTCCATTCATTGTCCTGATGGAATAAAATGCTCTTGGTATTTTCCTCTTTCAGTCAGGTAGTAAAACAAGTCAGCATTTTCTTTTATTTGCATGTTCAACTTTATTTCTGTTGACAGATATTGAAACACTAAAGTAATATTGATGGTCTAAACAGAGTAATCAAAATTCCTATACTATTTTTTTTTAACAAAAACATGCAAGTGAGGAAAAATTCCTGTACTAAAGGTTAATGGGTTTTTGATTCTTTTTGTCAAAGTAAACCACAGAGCATCATTTCATTCCCTCAAATTTTAGTTTCAAAAAGGATGCACAGTTCAATACTCATAAACATGGTGAAATTAATTGATCAGATATGCTACAGTTCCTTCATAGTTGCAAATGGTGTGATTATTAAATAGACCGGCACAGAACACTTGACAGTTCTTTTCCACTTATACACTGTAATTAATCTTGAAACCAGCTTTATTTGTCAGTTTTCAAAAATAAGTCAGTGAAACATGCAGTTAACACATGGCTTGGTTCTATGACAAATAGACATGATTCATGGTCCAGAGTAGGTTCATGCTGAAGCTAGCCTTGCCTTTGATTAAATGGCAATGCATGTTTATATAGCATCTTCCAAGTACTTAAGGAACCCCTGTATTTGAGGCTGAAATGCATATACTACCACTTTGTCTTTTCAGCAGCATGGATTCAATTGTTTTTGATCAAATGTACTTTTTGGGTCCCATCTGTATAATCATAGGAATTGTGGCAGTTTTCAAATATGTCTGAAAATTTTTTGACCCTCTTCTCAGGTGGGTCATAAGGCCTCTCCACTTGAATCTGGGCTAATTTCAGTGACTTATTTGTAACCAATAGAATCAGCAAAAGTGGTCTGCATAATTTTGAGACTGGTTCATAGAAGGCCATGCAGCTTCCACCTGGTTCTCTTGGGAACACATGCTATGGGAGAAGCCAGGTGCTGTGGGAGAAGAAGCCAGGTGCCATATAAGAAGTCCAACTATCCTGAAACCCTCATGCTATTAGAGCCATGTGAAGGTGCTCCAGTTGACAGCCCAGCTGAACTCCCAGGCAATGGCCAAACTGTTAGCCATGTGAGTGAGCCATTTTGGAAGTTCAGTTGAGCCAATCCTTGACAGACTTCCAGCAAGAACTGCCCAGCTGAGCCCTTCTCCAATTCCGCAATAAAATAATTTGGGGGGAATTCTGCATCTTTGGGAGATTCAAAATGCACATGGTAACATTAAAGGCTCTGATAAGTCCTGCAGTAAGACATCTATTTAACACAAACTTATTTAGCCATGGAGCCATTTTGGCTTGAGACATCCATTAGCATCTAATTAATAGAATTAACACCTTAGTTAATACATTTTGGGAAACCCTGGCCTTCGGCTATAGCTTAGGACCATATCTTTGCTCAATTCAGAATGACAGCCTATTGCAGTTGCAATAATGATCTTGTCTTGATAAAGAAATCAAACTTCCATGAGGAGGTATAAGGAATAGGAATGGGTGGAGGATCTGAAGTATCATATCAGAAAATAAGAGGTTATTGATTAAACCAAAAATTATATGCAGATTTAGGGAATATATTAGCAAAAATTTTAAAAGGAAGATACTTTTAAGACACCCAAAACAATCACAGCAGGAACAAAAATAAAGAAATGGGACCTGATCAAATTAAAAAGCTTTTGCACAGCCAAGGAAACTATCATTAGGGTGAATAGACAGCCTACAGAATGGGAGAAAATATTTGCTTTCTACACATCTGATAAAGGGCTGATAACAAGAATCTGTAGAGAATCAACAAGAAAAAAATCAAACAACCCCATCAGTAAATGGGCAAAGGACATGAACAGAAACTTTTCAAAAGAAGACAGAATAATGGCCAGCAAACATATAAAAAAGTGCTCAACATCTCTAATCATCAGAGAAATGCAAATCAAAACCACAATGAGATATCACCTAACTCCAGTGAGAATGGCCTCTATCAAAAAGTCCCAAAATAACAAATGCTGGCGTGGATGTGGAGAGACTGGAACACTCTTACACTGCTGGTGGGACCACAAATTAGTACAACCCCTGTGGAAAGTAATTTGGAGATACCTCAAAGAGCTAAAAATAGAAATAACATTTGATCCAACAATTCCACTACTAGGCATCTATCCAAAGGAAAAAAAGACATTCTATAATAAAGACATCTGCACTCAAATGTTTATAGCAGCACAATTCACAATTGCAAAGATGTGGAAACAACCCAAATGCCCATCAATACATGAGTGGATTAATAAAATATAGTATACGTAAACCACGGAATAGTGCTCAACTACAAAAAGCAATGGTGAACCAGCACCTCTTATATTATCCTGGATAGAGATTGAGCCCATCCTTCAAAGTGAGGTATCACAAGGATGGAAAAACATGCGCCACATGTAGTCACCATCAAATTGTTTTCACTGATCAACACTGAGTTGCTCACATGGTGGTAATACTCACTGGGTGCCAGTTAGGTAGGGGGGTTGGGGGTAAACCCACTACTAATGGAAGTGGAGCGCACTGTTTGGGGTAAGAACACGCTTGTAGCCCTGGCTTGGGCGAGGCAAACACATTACATGTAACCAAAATGTTTGCACCCCCATAATATCCTGAATTAAAAAACAAAAAAGAAATTACTTCTGAATAGGAAAACAGTTGGGTTTTAAAAATGTGCTTTTGGTTCTGCCTCTCTTGGTTGTCAAACAAGTGGCAGAAATACCTGGCTGGGTCCCAGGGCAAATCGATTATCTATCTATCCATTTTCATTCATTTCATTGGACTAGGTAATATATTCATGTGGTGCTGTGGTTCGAATGCATGCGTTCCTCCAAAATTTATATGTTGGAACTTAAGTTCCAAGAATGATGGTATTAAGAAGTGGGGCTTTTGAGAGTTCAGTGGGCCATAAGGGCTGTGCCCTCATGGATGGGATTACTGCCTTTATAAAAGGGCTTGATGCAGCGAGTTTGTCCCTTTTTGCCCTTCTGCCATCTGAGGACTCAGCAAGAGGTGCCATCTTTGAAGCAAGAGCCCTCACCAGACATTGAATTTGCTGGTGCCTTGATCTTGGACTTCCCAGCCTCTAGAACTATAACAAATAAATTTCTATTATTTATAAATTATTCAGTCTAAAGTGTTTTGTTATAGCAGCACAGATGGACTAAGACATATAGTAGAAAATTCACAAGGTACAAAGTGATATACATTGAAAACTCTCAGTCCCACTCTGTCTTCCAACCTCAGTGTTTCCAGTTTCTTGCCTATCTTTTCGGAGTTAGCTTAAGCATATATAAGCAAATGCATATATGTATGTATGTGTATGTGTATATATTTATGCTCTTGAAAACACATATGGTAGCATACTCTACATATTATATTCTGCACCTTGCTTTTTTCAGGTAAAATATATGTATTTAAATCATTCCCAATTCATACATGGAAAGTTTCCTTATTCCTATTTTTCTCACATCCACCTAATACTCTACTGTATGGATGTACCACAATGTAATTTACCAGTTGCTAATTGATAGGCCTTTTTCTATTACAAAAAGTACTGCAATGAATAAATCTGGCCATCTATCACTTAGCACATGTGCAAACATATCTGAGGATAAATGACTAGATACAGAAATGCTGGGTCAAATGATGGCAGGTGTTGTTGGTACCTGGCCCAGATCTTTTATGAGATCTGGTATCTCTATCCCTCAGCTGCTACAGAGGTTGGCTGCTAAAAGCCCATACCTGCTTTCTTTTCTAGGGAACTGCTGTTGGCTGACAGTTTCTGCCTGGCCTGGAGATGTCTTCAAAGTTACACACCCTTCTGGGGGCAGCCTTTGGCCAATGACTGACAGAAGCATGGATATCACAGCCTGGCCTCCTTGTTTCTGGGCAGGACAACCTCTGTGCTTTTCACTCAAGAGCTCCTTGTGGGATCAGGCTGGGGCTAGACTTCTGAAACCACATCTTGCCGTAGTTCCTTCCCCTGCCATCCTGCTTCCCTTACTCCCCTACAGGTTTCTCCTGAGAACATTCCCTCAATAAGTCATCTGTACAGAGTTCCTATCTCAGCCTCTGCTTCCAGGGAGCCTAGGCTAAGACAAATGGTATGTGCACATGTAATTTTTATAGATTTTGTAGATGTTGCTCAATTGCCCTTCATAGAGGTTGTATCAATTTTTGTTTTTGTTTTTTTAAAGATCAATTTTTCTTTTATTTTAAAATTAATTGGTACTTAACTTAGTAGGCAATAAAAAGATATAAAATAGGCATCTGTCCTCCAAAAGTTTACATTCCAGTTATGAAAGTAGTTACAATATATAGCATTAAATAAAAGCTATATAACCAAACTTAGATCACATAAAAAGCACATGCTCAGGTCAGAAAAAGGAAAAGATAAATTAGGACATTTCTCCATCTCCTAGACTTATCCTGTTTCTGGTCTCCCAGATCTTCTTTCCCAATTACATTTACCATAACATGAGAATCAAGGGTAGGAGGAAGGCCACTCCACAGGGATTTAATGCCCTCATTTCGAACAATTTTTAAAAAGGCATTCAATGGTCCCTGAAAATCTCCCGGCTTCTTATACCATGCTTTGTTGCCTTCCTCTTCACAGACACACAGATGAGCTATGAGTCCATTACTATATACAAAATATTTTCCTTTGGGGAATGGGTTGTTTTGGGCTTGGAGTAGAATTTTAACAACATCCAGGTATATCACCATTAGTGATGTCAGTGCAGCTCCAGTATAAGAGGCAAGCATTCATTGAAGAGGTGTCATTTTGATAATTTGTAGTCCCTCTGTTTCAGGATCCATATTTTTAACTAATTGAAAAAAAATTTGGTTTAAATCTTTTCCTCAACTCTATAGCCCAATATTTTATTGTTTGTAACATCAGTAGCCAAAAACCTGGTGGAGAAGGCAGCTGGAGGGCAGGCGGACCCAGCAAACCTAGAAGGCAGGAATGACCCTGGTAGTGGACTGGCCTGGCCTCCAGCACTAATTGCATCCACTGGGTTTGGTCGACACTGAGCCACACAAACTCTTCGGGGCTGAGCCAGAAACTGAGGCCACAGGCAGAGAGCCGGGGTCTGAGGCCGGTTGTACCAATTTAGACACATCCAAGAAAGTGTTAAGGAAAATCTTATAACCTTAATTGCTCATCAAATATTAGTGAAACTGCTGGGCATGGTGGCACGTACCTGTAGTTCCAGCTGCTCAGGAGGCTGAGGTGGGAGGATTTCTTGAGGCTAGGAGTTCAAGGCTGCAGTGAACTATGATCGCACCTGTGAATAGCCACTGCATTCCAGCCTGGGCAACATATTAGGACATTAAATATGTAATGTCCGATTTTGAATCAAAAGTTTAGTTTATTATATTTGAAACAAGAAGCAGTAAAATTAACCAAAGTATGTGCCTAAACTATTGACACAGTTTTGCTATCTTAACAGTAGCTTGCTTATGCCAGCAGCAAAGAAGACTGGAGAGCTATTGGTAATGAAATCGCAAAAGGCGTTTTCCACAGCTTGTTGAGAATTGAATATTTTTCCTTGCAAGAAGTGGTCCAAAGCCTGGAAGGAGTGGTAGTCAGTTAATGCAAGGTCTGGTGAATATGGTGGATGACAGAGAGTTTCCAAGTCCAGCCTTTGTAGTTTGAGCAGCGTTGTTTGTGCGACGTGTGGTTGAGAGTTGTCTTGCAAGAGGATTGGCTTGTCTCTATTCACTAATCTCAGCTGCTTAATCACAAGTTTCCTCATCATTTCATCCAGTAGGTTACAGTAGACATCCGCTGTAATCGATTGAACAGGTTTCATGAAGCTGTAGTGGATGATACCAGCGCTGGACCACCAAACACACACCATTAGATTTTTTGGATGAATATTCGGTTTTGGACTGTGTTTCACACTTTATCTTTATCCAACCATTGTGCTGAATGCTTGCAATTGTCAAAAAGAATCCATTTTTCATTACACGTAACAATACAGTCTAGAAATGGTTCGCCTTTATGTCATGACAGCAAAGAAAGGCAAGCTTTGAGTCGATTTATCTTCTGATGCTCGTTTAATTCATGCAGAACACATCTATCCAGCTTCTTTACCTTGCCCATTTGTTTTCAATGGTCCAATATTGTTGGAATAGTAACATCAAACCTTGCTGCTAATTCACGTGTAGGTTGAGATGGATTCGCTTCCACTACAGCTTTCAGCTCATCATTATTCACCCTGGTCTCAGGTCACCCACATGGCTCATTTTTAAGACTAAAATCACCAGAACAGAACTTCTCAAATCATCAACGTACTACATGTTCATTAGCCACATCCTTCCGAAACACTTCGTTGATATTTTGAGCTGTCTGTGCTGCATCGTTTCCATGATGGAACTCATATTTGAAAATAACACTAATTTTTAACTTATCCATGGTTTCACAAAAATTGCTCCAAAAAAATTTGAAGGATAAACACAAGATGAAATGTGCGTTTGAAAGAATGAGGATGTACCTTCATAACAAAAATGAAACAAGAAGTGTCAAAGTGAAATGTCAGAGATATCAATGGTCAAACTTAGTACTTAAAGAAATCGGACATTTCATACTTAATAATGTAAATAGCAAGGCCCCATCTCTTAAATAAATAAGTAAAAATTAGTGAAATAATTAAAATATGTTCTATATTATTTTGTGATGGTACATTTGGTACAGTGGACTCTCATACTTTTTTTGGTTTGTTTTCAGAGGAACAGGGATACATGTCAGCTTAAATAAGTTATGTTTTCATTGCAACAGTCATGTGACCACTGACCACATGGCCTTTTTACTGGCAGTGGGTGTCAAAGAGTGTTGAAAAGTAGATGGTGGGGAGGGCCATGGGGAAAGGGACAGGTTAGAAAGGCTTAGTATATTTTAGGTTAAAATAAGATATAAGGACTGGTGTCCCATTTTTTTTTTTTTTTAAATCTTGACAAAGCATGGGATACCCAAATGAGAGAAATGTCTTTGGGATCCATAGGAAGATTCTGCTCTGGGTCCGAACTTGATCAATGCCACGTGGTTTTCATAAGCCGGGGGCAGCCTACTGTGGGCTTTGGGATCAGGCAGACTAGGGATCCAATCCTAGCTCTGCCAGCTTCTAGCCCTGTGACCTTATCTCTCTGAGTGTCAGTTGTATTTCCAGTAAAACGGTAATATTAATACCTATCTTGCAAAGTTATTACAAGGATTCAATGTATTGGGTCCCTGGTAGGGGTTCTGTGAAGAGTACTGAGAAGGAAGTCTTAGAGATTGTGGTTATTATTATTGGAGAGCTCTCATCAATTATGATGAAAGGTTTCAGTACTAGGGAAGTTGGTTTAGTACAGAGGAAGGAGGCCCAGGAGAAGGGCTCCTGGTCTTCAAGTGCCAGCAGCCTTATTTTTCACCATGTCTTCACATTGTCCTACTCCAATCCTTCTACACTAACAAAGACCCATACATTCTCCACCCCCACTCCACTCCCATTGCCTCAGTCTCCCAGTACTGTCAGGGCCTTACGTAATCAGCAAATAAACGAAAGCTAGAGCATTCTGGCAGCAGGATTTTCTCTTCTGCCAAATTCTTGGGAACCCAATGACCTGTATCCAAGAGGAAGGACTGACTCCCTATATAGCAAGGGGTTTTAATGGTGAGAAGTTTCCTCATTTCCACTGAGGATGACAGGAGAGAAAGCAGAAAAGCTGGAGCAGAGTGGATTAGGATGGACTTAAGCAAGATCTTTCCAGACCCTCCATGCTAGAAGATTCCATTCTGTGAACACATTGCCTCTGGGTTTTTTTGAGTGTAGTTCAGCTTTATAATTCAACATTGGTTTTGTATTGTCTAAGCTACCCAAAGGAATCTCTGCACATAATACAAAATGCACACATTAAGAACAAAGCCAAGCATTGTTTTTTTGCAAAACCCTCATTATGCTTAAAATCATTTTGGGGGGGGTAACTTTGAAATTATCTTCTTTCATTATATTTCCCACTGTTGGCCTGCTCATAAATGTTGATATTATATAATGGGTAGGGTTGTGAGCAAGTTTATTTGCTTATTTGTTTTGGTGGAGGAAGGGGGATTTTTTGAGAAAAGAAAATTGGAGCATTTGTTTAAGAAAAGTTTATGTTGGAAGAGTTTTATCTGCTATGCAAAAATAAGAAAACCTGGTCTGTTTTGAGTCTTTCATGCCAGATAATAGTTTGAGAGTATGTCTTTACATCTTATAAAACAATCATTGCACAAATAATTTATACTCTTTTCCAGAATCAAGAATCTCTTTGTACTTACACTTTAGAGAACTTAGAGATACAGATTGGGAGTAAAATGTGTTCCTATTTACTTTTTCTCTTCTACAGTAGGGAAGGCAGATTGCGTAAGGGCATAGGCAGCACACAGAGCTTTCACCAGGATCCAGGCTGCTGTGTTGCACAACTCCAAGGGATGTGGTTACATTATATTTTATGTGAATGGGACGCCCCAGGAATACAACAGTGTAAATGTTGAGCCCTGGAGTTGTACATCATTTAGTAGCATCCACATTTTGCTTCCATATGCCACTTTCGGGGTCTTGCCTCATCTAATGTCCCTAGGAAGCATTATCTATAGTCCAAGCCACCATGGCAACAACTCGAGGTCGGTATTGTCAGAACAGAAGCTGGCACCCAAACCCAGTTTAAGACACTCACTTTTCTATGAGCACCACTGGGGTGCGGAAGAGTGATTAAGGCTTGGCCCTTCTATCCTAGCACTCACAGCATAGGGAGTGACCTTTCTAGGACAGCAGATTTTGTCCTGTGGTCTGTGGGTTTGTCGACCATGTTTTTTCAAACAAAAACCAGGACAAATCGTCTGGGAAAGGATTGTTTATGGTCTGTGTATATATTTAAAAGAAGTCTTAAAACTACATTTCAGTTATTTATGTGCCAAGTCATCGTGTAGAAATGAACAGAACTGCAAAATTGATGTTGTCCCAAGAATTTTCACGTAAATTCATTACCTGTAACATGAATAGCTACTGTTTATTGAAGCTTCAAATTGAGTGCTTTACAAAATTATCTCATTTTCTCCTCAGGAAAACTCCAGGAGGTGGGCACTATTAACCCATTTTACAGAGGGGATAACTGAGTTTCCGAGATGAGAAGCTAGTAAGTAGTAAAGGTGACATTCTCACTTAGGCTGGCAGAACCCATTGTCTTCAATGATATGATACTGTAATGTCTCTCCCATTTATTTAAAGGTGGCTTTTCACTCATCTCTTGGCAAGTTTTACTCTTTTACCTCAGCCTGAGATGCAGCAAAAGGTGGTAGCTCCATTAGGCCTAGAGATCTGCAACTCTCTCCTATTGGTGGAGAATAAGATATTCCCTATCTCTTCAATTTAGTACTGGACAACACACATTTATTGTCTACTTGGTATCAGGCACTGGGTTAGTGACTATGGAATATAAAGATTAATAAATATCAATATTACACTGTTCCTATAGTCCCTCCAGATGTGTGGAATAAAGGGAAAAGGCAAGCACACAAATAACTACAATACAAGGCCAACTCTAATAAGTGACATATTTGAGAAGCTAATTGCTAAGAGTGTTTAGAGAAGGTAGAAATGAATTCCTGCTGGAGAGGCTTCCTACAGGAATTGGCATTTATTAATAGGGCACTGGAAGATTGCAGAGCCATCATGGTTACTACGGTTATATAACAATTTACCCCAAACTTTAGTGGGGTAAAATAATCATTTTAGTTTGCTCACAATTTTATGTTCAGGAATTCAGAAAGTCTCAGCTGAGCAGTTGTTGCTTGGGGTTTCTTAAGCAGTTGCAATGAGGCATGACTGGGGCCGCAGTCTTCTGACGGCTCGAGTGGCTGGATGTCCAAGATGGAGTACTCACAGAGCTGGCGCTGACTGGCTGTTGGCTGGGAGCTCAGCTGGATTGGAGTGCCCACCCATGGTCTCCCTGGCATGGTGGTCTCAGGCAAAAGCTGCATGGACTTTTCTGACCTAGCCTTAGAAATCACATGGTATTACTTCTGCCACATTCTGCTGGCAATGTGGCCAGTCACAAAGACCAGCCCAGATTCAAAGGGAGGGAACATAGGCCCCACCTCTCAATGGGAGGAGGGTCAAGGACACATTGTAGAAGAGAATGAAAGATAGGAGATATCATTGCTTCCATCTTGGAAAATACAGTCTGCCACAGGATGTGCCAGGTAGAAATGTGGGCAAAAGGCCTTCGAGTCAGATAAAACCACAGAAGACAGAGAGATGTTCAAAGTATGTTTAAGGAATGGCAAGTTGCCTGGTATAGCTGGGATGACAAGTGTGAGGAATTGGGGGAGACCAATTAGGAAAATTATTTTGGGTCCTGTCCACAGAGGGCTTTGAAAGCCAGAATACTGAGTCTGCATTTTATCAAGAGGTAATTTAGTGATGAGATTAAGAGCATGGCTTTGGATTCAGCTAGAACTCCTTCCCAATCCATTCTCTACTAGCTGTGTGACCTTGGGTGAATTCCTTACCCTTCCTGAGACTCAATGTTCTTCCCTGCAAAAAGGGGGAAAATTATAATGTTGTTGTAGTTTCACTTCACAAGATAAGATAATGAATGTAAATCGCATAGTATATATATAATAAAGGGTGGCTATTATTATTACTCTGATACTAACAAGGTAGCCAGTGAGAGTTTCTGAGGATAAAGTAACATGATCATATCTGTCATTCAGAAAGACACCAGCAGGCAGCTAATAGGCCTGGAGTTGGGAAGACCAGCTAGGAAGAAGTGGCATTCACCCAGTTAGGAAGTCATGAGAGCCTCAACTGGGGTGGTGACTGGGGAGAGCTTGGAATGATGAGATGTTTAGGAGACGGAGGCTTTATGTAGTGGCTCATTGGCCACAAGGTTGAGGGAGAGGGAGAATCTGACTTGGGGCAGAGGTCAGATGTCAGAGTGCAGGTCTTCCTGGTGGGGTGCTGCAAAGAGGCAGCATTTCTGCTATCTAGGATTGCTCTTGCACACTCCACATAAAGGATGTGTCTTCGTCAGTGTTCTAGTAGCAGAACCCGAGACAGGGATACTTGGGCAAGTGATTTACTGACAGTGCTCTGAGGAGAATGGGAATGAAGGGAGAAGGATGGAACAGAGGAAAGCCATTAAGAAGAAGGATGTCTCGCCTGGAGACTAGCTTCATTCAGACCCCACAGGGAGCTCTGGAGCTTGACTGCATCATATAATTAATGGCACCTCGAGGCAAGGGCCTGCCTTTCCTCCTACCCCGCATACCTTCTATCTTGCACCTCACAGTCAGTCAGTCATTGGCTTTGGGCTGCCAGGGGGTGGTGGGGTAGGGTGTAATCTTCCTGGCCAGATGGCTCCATTTGGCTAAGAGCAATTCTCTGGAGAACAGGGCAGCTGTGAGCTTTCAGCAACCACCATTCATGGCAGCTGGGGAATGAGTGTATTGGCTCAGAAAAGAGGATATGGGTGAAGCACCGACAGTGTCTGTGATAAGGATTTCAGTGTTGCTTTCACTCTGTAAGATCCTTTCCTGAACCAGGCAACCAATGCCACTGGACTTCTGCTCAGCATGCTTGCATTCACTATAGAAAATTACTTTAGGTTGCAAGCTGTGATAATAACTAACATCTTGTGTTTAGGAAGTTACCTTTTCTTCTTAAAAGATCCTAGGGTATGGCATTGTGCACGTGTAAACTGCTCAAACGGAGGCCTGGCACGTCTACAGAGCCTCTCAGCCTGCAGGTGGGCAGAGAGAGAACTGACAACATGCAAAGATGTGCATTGCATTGTATTTACTGAAGAAATTTCTCCCTCATAATGTATATACCGCTCAAAGAACATGGCAGGTGCTATTTATTTCGTCTTTGGTTCTGTGATCTCTCTTCCATGCACATTGATGTGATTGAGATTAGACAAATCATTGTTTTCTTTTAAATGAGAGACTTCCGAGGCAATCTCTTAATGTATCCCATGATAAATTTAACTTTCCACATAGGTACTGCTTGCTTCTTTAAAGTCAATATAAATGATTAAACGGCACACACATCAAATCTTTAGACGAAGATTTGGCTGCATACCATCCAAAATCTCCCACTTTCCTTTTATTATTAGAGGCAGACACAAAACCAAATCAACACCGTCAAGAGTTTGCCCACTTGGAAAAGATATTGCATTCCAGATCGGCTGAAAGGTTACGCTACTCAGGATGATTATATATTGTTTTCTCTAAGATTCATGGGAGGATAATAGCTATTTTCTGTCCTCGTTTCAGCTTTCCAGCACTCACAATCCTAAAAGGGAGAAGCATACCTTTTGTGCATGTTGCAAAGTGGTCTTCTTGGGCTACCCTTCAGGAAGTTCTCCTACTGGACTGAGCCTTCTTATTTATTTGAAGCCACCATGGTTCTACTGTTCTTGTTGGAAGCTCTGGTCCCCATGGGTAGGTCCTCCTTGATTTCAGAAGGAGAGAAAATATTCATGAAAACCATTCACAGACTGTCACTGTTCCAGTACTAGGCAAATATTAATAACTAAGAATGAGCTACTGGAAGTCAGAGTTACGTTTTGACCAGATGACCACAAACAAATGGTTTTCAAACACGTGTTGGATGCCATCACATTGAGTAAGCTAATGGAGTCCTAAAGATGAAATGCTAGTGGGTTGTCTTAGTTCTGGCTGCTTTAAAAAAATACCAAAACCGGTGGCTTATAAACAACAGAAATTTATTTCTCATAGTTATGGAGGTTGGGAAGTTCAAAACCAAGGCACTGGCAGATTTGGTATCTGGTAAGGGCCAGTTTCTAGTTTCATAGATGGCTGTCTTCTCCCTGTGTCCTCATATGAGTGAAATGACTAGCTAGCTCTTTGGGGTCACTATATAAGGGTACTAATCTCAATCACGAGGGTTCTTCCCTCATGACCTAATTGCTTCCCAAAGCCCCACCTCCCAACACTATCACCTTGGGGGTTAGGATTTCAACATAAGAGTTTTGGAGGGACATAAGCATTGAGTCCATTGCATAGATTATCTCACTTCTATCAAGGTTAAATTGACTGCCACACTAGAAAAACAATTTTTTCCTTGGGGCCATGGTGTTTTATTATGAAAATAGAATAAAAACTTTGAAAAAAAATGATCCTTTCTCATTTAATGAAAAATTTGGGTTTTAAATTGATTTCTCTGGTTTTTTCAATAAAAAAGTAACATAAAAACTTGAAAATTAGTAATGTTAAAAATAATGTGAAAATTTGAAAAATAGTTCACAAGGGTAAAGTGTTTTTCTTAACTTGTCAGGCTTAAAGTGTAATTTAAAGGTAAACATAAATAGAAAACTGAAATTTGTTGTCTTCTATTCATTTAATCCACGTTTTTAGAATTAAATTGCCAATATTAACTGTAACAATAAGAACAGCAACAAGTAAGATTTTCACGAATCAACTGTAGGGTTTTGCCCAGGTTTTGCTTCATGAGGCCCCGGGCTCAAAACTAGGGTGAGTTAAATACAACTCACATGGTAGTCAATATGTTCATACTTAAGATGTGCATGTACTATATGTATTTATAATGAAAAAAGACACTTTTATCTGATGTGTAATGAAAAGATGATTTAGGAAATCCCAACTTATAGTGACAGGAGATTTTGGAAAAATCTATGAGCCTCAGACTCTGTATCTCTTAAGTGACATAATGTTTCTTAGACCCATCACACAGTGTCACTGGGAGCATCTAAGGAGATATAAATGGAATGGAACTTCATAAACTCTGGAGCAATGTTCAAATATTGGAAACTAAGGAACATTGAATCATTATACATTTAAAATGTGTTGTTTTATTACATTATATCAGAAATACATACTCATAACAAAAAATACAAAAAAGTAAAAAATAAAAGTGGGGATGGGAAAGCAATTAATTATAGGATTTAAGGGGGGGTTACTAGATTAAAAGTGATACCTCTTTGAGTTGGATGATGTAGTAGGTTGAATCGCAGCCCCCAAAAAGACATATACATGTCTTTACCCTTGGTACCTGTGAATGTGACCTTATTTGGAAAAAGGGTCTCTGCAGATGTATTATAATTAAGGATCTCGAGATGAAATCATCCAAGATTAACTGGGTGGGCCCTAACTCCAAACAAGTGCTTTTACAAGAATAGGAAAAACAGAGAAGAAAAATGTAGGGGAAGGTCACATGAAGACAGAGGCAGAGATTGGAGTGATGTGTCTACAAGCCAAGGAATGTGGGCAGCCACTAGAAACTGGAAGAGGCAAGAAAGGATTCTTCCCTAGAGACTTCAGATACAGCATGGCCCTGCCAACACCTTGATTTCTGACTTCTGGCCTCTAGACCTATGAAAGAATAAATCTCTGCAGTTTTAAGTCACCAAATTTGGAGTAATTTGTGATGGTATCGCTAGGAAACTAATACAGATGCCCACCATAAAGAAAGCCTGACAAATTTCATTATGCCAGAGGGTGAGCAGAGCCTTGAAAGACAGGGACTTGTGTGGTGGGCAATCTGTGATGCATGGCTTTTCTAATGACAGAGTTTATTTTCTGGCCTTTTTAAAGAGGTACATTCACTTTAAAGAAATTGAAGTAAAACAGCATTAAAAACTATAATAAAGGCAAGTTAGGGGAAGGCTAGGAAAAAAGTTATCACAGACAACAATATGGATTGAGTCAGTTGAGTGGCTGTATCTTGTATTAAGGAAAGACTTTTGGCATGGAATTCAGTAGTTGAGCATTTCCTCTTTAAAGTAGAGCATGGAAATAAAAGAAGAAAGGGATTAGGAATAGTAACAGTTAAGGGATAGAGAAAAAAGCACCTAATTGATTTAGAATTTGCATTACCTTTGGCTCAGACTTTATCTGTCCTCTGTCTTTGACTTTACATTTAGTTATGTTTAAACAGTTTAATAAAGAGATTGATTCTTATCAAGTAAAGTTAGAAAAAACTCATTGTTTAATTTGGGTGAGTCTGGGCAAAGGAAGTTCTTGGCTATTTGAACAACCTTAATGTGGTACTTGGCACCTACAGCTCAGTCAGTCAAAGCCCAAATTTATAATATGGATTGTCTATGTCCTAGGACTGACATTTTCTCCAACAGGATTTTTATAAGAGCTCCTGCCCAAGGCAGAAGTCAGCTTAATTTAAAGTCTGCCTTGTTCCTATCTTGCCAAGCCCCAGTCCCCCTTAAATTCCTAGTTTCTATTCACTTGGTATATATCTATGGTTATTTTATTGTTAAAAAGAATAATAAGCACCAGCTACCTCTAGGCACTCATGGTTTCATAATCACCACTTGATTCTTGTGATGATCTTGGGTGGTACCTATTATCATTTTCATTTTATACGCAAGGATACCAAGGAACTATGACACTGGAGGTATAGTGTGGTGAATGGAAGTCAGACAGACCTAAATTAGATTTCTGGCTCCATATCCTGAAATGGTTGTATAACTTTGGATGGATAAATTACATAATATCCCTAAGCCTCAGTGTTCTCATAGGTAAAATGGGATAATACTCCATTTTCTTATGTTCTAAGCAGCCCTTTATTTTCATTTCTTATTTTAATGTATGAAACTGAGATGCATCTTATAATTACTTGTGTCTTGTATTTTTCACCCTATAAAGCTATTATTAAATTGATTGCATGCCTTACTATTGATAGCATTTGATAACTGAGGAATTTAATAATACCATACCCTCCGAGGTTCCTATAAAGCTTAAAGTTTAGGTATGTAAAGTGCTTAGTACAGAGTCAGCTCAAGAAATGGTGATTATTATTACTTTTCAGTAACTTGGCCATAGGCTACATTACTAATAAATGGCAAAGTGCCCACTGAAACCAAGTTTGTAACTGCAGTTACTGGAGCTGCCTCTGTTCTAGACCAAATTCTAGCCCCAAACAGTGAGGAAACTAGTTCATTATATTAGCTGGGAGTTGGTCCCCTATGTCATGGCCCAGACTGCATGATTCTTGTAATTCTGCCTGCCTTTCTAATAATCTTCACCAGGCACAAATCATGTGAACCCATCAACATTCGAAAGTTGACAATCTAATCCCTAAACCAATGCACACAGGACTTCACCCATAATTATGATTTGTTATACTAAGGTGTCATGTCATCTTCTGGATATGGTGCTTCTGGGATAAGAGGAACTAGGTAAAAGATAAAACAGGCTAAAAGGCAAACAGAAAGGTAGACGTTGAAAGTATTGAGATGAAGTTAAGCCTATTCCAACATCCTGTTTTGTTCTGTTTTTCTTTTTTTTTCTTTTCTCCCCAGAATGAATCAACAATTCATTATTGTACTGTGATTGGTGTCGATGCTCCCCTACCCACTGAAAGTGACTCTGAGCTGGTGAAGGGAGTATGGCCAAGAATTTCAGCCACAAGTTTTGTGTAGTGGACATCTATTATTACTGCTGTTGTTCTTGTTCTTATTTGGCTGCCAGCATCCAATCTTTCTTTCCATGGGAGGAACTCTGTCCTTCCTCAGCCCTTAGGATTTGTTGAAGGCAGGACTCATCCTAGAGGTGATTGAGAAACCTAGGCTTGGACAATTAGCACATTTCATCCTTTCGGCCACTATATTTGGTTCAAAGATGAGCAAATAACTTATTTATTTATTTATTTCTTGGTGTAATCTTGTTTGAGTTTTAACTTTCTGACACTTTTGATTGAAAGACTCCATCTTTGCTAGTATAATGGGGAATCGAAATCAGTTGGTGAATAGGGACACCCCTAATATCCATAAGCCAACATGGAAACTAAACCCTTAATGAGGCGTTGATGAGGATAGTTTTCAGGGTCTTCCAGCACCATCAAGGAAGAGGCTTGCTCCGATGCTCTCACCCGGGTCTAAAATCAGCCTGGCAGAATTTTCATTATCAGTGAGCTTACCGTGATCCCACCAACCAGTAACTTTTATTTAAAACATACAATTCCCTCTTTTTGAACCTGGTGTTTATCACCCAATCATTTGGACTTAATTTAGCCTTTCTTTATTGGGAAGGAGTGCAGACAGCAGGTGAAATTGGTGCTCTGGGCCAAGGTATTTGGTAGGGTAAGTGTAAATGAATAAACTCATGCTCTGATTTATAAGTGAGCCTCTTGTAAATTTATCATGAACCAGTCCAACTGCTGAGCTCAACTTGGGATAATTTAACAAGTTTGAATTTCAGAACCTACCTGCAAATTTGAATATCACCCCAAACAGAAATCGTTTAAAGGCACGTAAAGAACCCCCCTAAAGATTCCTTGAAACCCAAATTTTAGAATGATCTATTTGTTGCTGTTTTCTTGAGGAGGCTTGGAGTTGGTGTTTGTTCTTTGAAATGTATTTCACACACCTCAGGTCCCAGATGCACTGTGGGCGACGAGTGAGAGTTTGAGGGTGGGTTTTCTCGCCCACTTTTATGAGTCCTCAGCCATCAAAATTTTTAAATTTTTTGTGTGGCTGCTGAGATATCAGCTATGGAAAGTGGCCAGCACAGCCCTGGAAAGATAATCTAAGGTGTTATTTGATAAAATAACTCAGTCTTTCAGAAGGTTTATATCCTTGACTACCCTGGTAAGGCATTAGGTTCTAGAGAAAAGGGTGGAAAGTTGAATGAATGTCCAATTTATTTTTCAGTGTGGCTTATTGCAGCATCTTCAAGATAAAGAATGCCATTTAGAGGATATTACTCTTCATTAAGAAGACTCAGTATTCCTATGTGAACTGGGAATAACCAAACTATTAATAGACTTGGTAGGATTTATGCTTATTAAGTGCAGCAAACACGGAATATGGCATGGGTTAAGTAAATGTTCCTTTTTACACAACGTAAGTGCAGGGTACTGTCAAAGTAATTTCATAATCATTTCATAAGCCAGATAAAGGCACTTACCATAAAGGTTGTAATGTTTTTTAAATGTCAGAGCAGTAACTGAACAATTATAAGAGTTAGGGCACATTTTGTTATTAATTTGTCACTCTTACTATGACATTAACTTCCTTCCTCCAAATTGCTCATTTGACATTTTTCTAATCCAGACTGTGTGAGGAGCTTCACAATGGACATCACCCCATTTTATTTTTCCTTCTTTTTTACAACAATTTTTTTTAAAAAAATCATACAAATACTGTCTTGTAAAAATTTTCAAATGACAGAAAAGCAAATGTTCCCTTTGATTCCTAGTCAATCTTACTCCTCTTTTCAGAAGTTACGCTGCTGTTTTGTGTATCCACTTCCAGCCCCTTGTCTATGCATTTATGAAAAAATATGTGCATATATCAGTGTATGGTTTTATTTTTAGTATGTGTGTTTATAAATTGGATCATAGTGTAGGTATTGCTTTGCAACTTGCCTTTTTCACTTAATGGGATGTGTTAGGGATCTCCCCATATCAGTACATGTAGATTTATTCATGTAGTCATTCAACAAATATTTATTGAGCACTATTGTGGATTTTATTGTTGTTCAGCAAATATTCACTCTCCTTTCCCCAACTCCCCAGGGGAGGGATATAATTCCCTGCCCCATTGATGCAGAATTTGCTCATATGACTTGCTTAGGCCAATGGAATGGGAGTGGTGGGAGTGGCAGTGTGCCAGATCCTAGCAGAAGCCTTTAGAAGCTCTTGCCCTCCACTAACAGAACAGTTATGTCTGCCATGTTCTTCAGCTCGTTTCCGGGCCTAAGGAGACATGTGGAGCAGATCTGAACCCAACCCACAGCCTAGACCAGAGTAGCTGTAGTTGACTGTAGAACCATGAGCAACATGCTGTAAGCCACTGAGATTTTGGAATATTTGTGACTCAATATGATCCCACAAAAGCTGACTGGTACTGGTACTGATGAATACCTGGCATTTGCCAGGCATTGTTCTAGATGTTAGAAAAACAACAAAAATCCCTGCCCATATGGAATTTATGTTGAAAAGCTGGGTAGTATTCCATGGAATGGTTGAACCATGGTAAGGTTCTTTTTCAGTCTCATAGGCCTTTCGTAGAAAATGCTTAGCATGCAGTGTCTGTGTATCCTCCATGCTTCTGCCACCTCCATCCCCTCCTTCCTATTCCCACTGCCACCTGTTCACTTCTCCCCTCTTCACAGTCCACCTTGACTGTGGAGCCAATAACAATTGGTTCTTCCTCTAAGTTCTCCCTCCCCTATGCATTATGATGGTCCAACTTCTAGCTATGGCCTTGCCTCACACAAAATTTAGTGACCCTTTCTCCTGACTTAGAAAACACAAAGTCTGGCCTTCGATGTCATCCCTCTCCCAATTTTCCAACCTCATCTTTCCTTACTTCTGCACTCTCATATTTGGCCAAATCAGTCTGGTTACTGCCTAGGTTACACATCCTGTAGTGGACTATAGTGGTGGGCCACCCAGAATTTCCCCTTCAGGACTAAGGCACTCCCTCCCCCAGCTGCTGGGAGTATTGGTGGATGATGGCTTGCATTTGAGTCCTTCGCTGGGGATTGCTCTCAGCTGAAGAGAACCACCTCACCCAAGACTCACACTCTCTTCTTAGAGACAGCCTACATCCAATGACTGGTTGAGGGGTATAAAGATCTGCTTCCCTTGTCTCTGCAAAGTCATCCCAGCTTTAAAACAACCCACAGGCTAGGTGTAGTGGCTCACGCTGGTAATCCCAGCCCTTTGGGAGGCCAAAGTGGGAAGATCACTTGAGGCTGAGACTTTGAGACTGGCCTGGGCAATATGGTGAGACTCCATCTCTACGAAAAATTTTTAAAAATTAGCTGGGCATAGTGGTAGTCCTAGCTACTTGGGAGGATGAGACAGGAGAATTGCTTGAGCCCAGGAGTTCAGGGCTGCAGTGAGCTCCACTGCATGCTAGCCTGGGTGACAGAGCAAGACCCTGTCTCTTAAATAAATAAATAAAACAACCCATGGGATTGGCTAAGGCTTTTTTTGTGTGTGACTGTATTGAAGCCCAATACCTTCCTTTGCCAAATCCTACTTCCTTTACTCCCCACAGGACTTGATCCCAAGGACACTCCTTAATATATTTTCTGAATGCTAAACCCCATCTCGGAGTCTGCTTCCTGGGAAGCTTGACATAAAATACACTCTACAAGTCCTTGGACCTTTCCCATACCTTGGGACCTTTGATTATGCTGTTCCCTCCACCCAGAATACCTTCCCTATAATCCTCTGCTAGTTAAACTCTACCCATACTTCATGGCCTCCCCCAAGCATCACTTATTCCATGACATTTTCCCTGACTCCTCAGGCCGGAAGTCCTTGCTCTGCCTTTGCACCCCCATCAGCATCACTCTTTTCATACTTCCGTTACGGTGCTATGGTCGCTGGCAGGTGGAAAGTGAAAGAGCTTGGACTGTGGAGTCACGCAGGCTGGGACTCCTCCACTTGCTAGCTGTGTGGCCGTGGCCTCCTCAGTTTTTTTCGTCAGTAAAATAGGATTTAAAAAGGCTACTTCATAGGGTTGTCGTAAGCATTAAATTAGATAGCACAGATCAAATTGCTGGTACACAGGAGGTGCCCTAACTAAAGATCCTCCCACATGTTTCTTTCTTCTTCCCTTTATTATATTTTGTATCTTTATTGATTATACCAGTCATTTGTTGGTTTGTCTTATCTGTGTATGGGCTTTGTAAGGGCTGGAATAGGCCTTGCTTATTTTTGTATTCATATAGTGCTTAGCACAAAGAGCTTAATAAATGTTGTTGAACTGCTCTAGTGTTATAGCATTATAGGGTGACTATAATTAGCAACTTATTAATTTTTTCAAATAGCTAGAAGAGCAGATTTTGAATGTTCCCAACACAAAGAAATGATAAATGTTTGAGGTGATGGATATGCTAATTACCATGATTTACCCATTGCATAATATACATGTATTGAAACATAACACTGTACCCCATAAATATGTACAATTATTATGTGTCAAATAAAAATAGTAATAAAAGCAAAAAAAATATTGTTGAACCGAATGCCACTTTGAGGCAAAATCCTCTAGTTTGTTTTTGGAACCAAGAATTTCCATGTTGTATCCCATAATCCATGAATTTATCACACAAATAAAGGAGTCCAGAATGTCTACTTATGGGTTCTCAATAACAATTGTAACTGAAGAAAGTTCTGACAGCCCTTGGGCTGGCCTTGTCTCTCTCTGCAAGCACCATATGCGAAACCGAACTGCAAACAAAGGTGCATTTAGGGTGTTTGCACTCAGACAACAGCTAAGGAATTCCAAGGCAAACCATACACATCGTTGTTCCTATGACTAAAGTTTCTTTTAATTTAAATTTTTTATGATCATAGTCGAGAATTCTAAAATACTCTTAAAGGTTAGTACAGTGCCTTAGCATATGTTCAAGATGCATTTCTTGAATGAATAAATAAATGGATGGATGGGTGTGGCTGAGTGATGGGTGAAGTTCTGTAGAAGGGATACTTCTGTCTCCTCAGACATACTCTGGTCACCTTTAGGAAGAACAGTAGGGCAAAGTTGGACCTCTGTCCTATGTAGTCACTCGTACGTGTGGTTAAGGGTGCCTCTTGCATCTGACAGCATTTCTGAAGGCGAGCACATATGGTGCTAATGCGGTAGTGTGGGGAGGGAAATTGATTTAAAATCCCAGGGAAACTTTAAGTCCAAGTTTCTTAATAGGCATTAATGGCCCATGTCACAGGTTGTGTTCCCTGGGATGCAAACTCTGAGACTGAGTTAGCGTGCAGGATTTTTTCAAGTAGAGCCCTTGGAATTGACACCTGTGGAAGGGAGGGGACAGAAGCAGGAGCGGCCAGAGGGAGAAGTTGAGCTTTGGCTCACCCTGCAGGGAGCTCTGGAGCTAGATTGTTCTTCAAAGTTGTCCCAAGTTGGGCCAAAGTAATCAGTCCTTTCTAGCTTTGCCTTAATCAGTCATGGCATGTGGGCTGTCCCCAGGATGGTGTGATTTGGGGTGAGGTGGCTCTCTGTAGCTGAGGCAGACCCTTAAGGGGCTGACAGTTGAAGGCTGTGTGCTCACAGCACTCCCTCAGCTGGGGTAGCCAGTCCTTCCTTGTAGCGGGATCTGGACAATGTACCTCCATAGTCAACACAGCCTGCTATGTGCTATCCCTGTCCCTCCCCCTGCCCTCCCCTCTTGTCATCCTTGCTTTCCCAGGAAGGAACCCGAGGAGCACTAAAAGGCTTGTGGTCTCCATGCCTTTGCTCATGTTGTCTCCCTTCTGTATTCTAAGAATCCCTTCCCCTCCTTTGTTGAGCTACTTTCACTCATCCTTTAAGATTAATCTCTGGGCATCATCTCTTCCAAGATGTTTTTCTGGACTCCTCAAAACAAGATAAGATGCTTCTCCATAGTTCTTTCAAAATCTCCCACACCTGGTGCTTCTTTGCTACTCTATCATTGTTTGTCTGTCTCTTATTCAAAACTGGGAGTTCCTTCAGGGCCCGGCACTAGCAATGCCTGACTCATACTTGGAGATTCAATTCATGTTTGTCAAATGAGTGATCGGATGGAAGAATGATGGGCTTTGTTGACAGCACTGATATGTGAGTGCATAATTCTATTGACTAAGAAGTTACAAAATTGGTCTATTATAACATCATGTGTGTTTAAACTTGTAATAATTAGGCTTCTTAAATTCTCTGAATCCTTTTTCATTTGGCTGGCTAGCTGGTTTGTAAAATGAACAGCAGGTAGGATATTTTTCTGAGTTGCTATTTCCCAAACAACAGGTTGGGACACATTGATGGGTCATGCAAATGTTCTTGATGTGTCATAGTATTCTCGGTTTCCTCATTCTGTTAGTGATTTCTGACTGGCAATATAGGATTAGTGGTAACTATGGTAGAGAGTGGAGGTGGGGCGACACAGGCAAATGTGTTTCTAGAGGTCAAGTGTTTGGGATGTGGGTAGTTATAGAGGTGGCTTGGCGAAGGGCTGGATGGGTAGGAACAGGAGGTGGGAGGCAGCATGCCCTGCCTTGGCTCTATGTCCTGCTTTGCACAAGGTTGGTGAACATAGAGATTTCAAATTACTGAAAACAATGTTGCAACAGAAGCCTCCTAGTGTGAAATCAACTATCATTGCCAAGTCAGGATGAGCTGAGGATGGAAAATGAAACAGCATGAGCTGAGGATGTAGACCACTCAGAGAGGTTTGTATTAATATTTGTAAAAGGGAAAATTTGCCCTGTATAATTCTGTGCAAAGAACTCTCCCATATTAGCTCTTGTGGTTGTAAATGGAAGCCCAGTTGGAATCACCTTAGGCAAAAAAAGGGACTTATTGGCTCATATAGAAAACCCTGTAAGGACAGAGATGTGGCTGGCTTCTGGGAAGACAGGGACAGAGGCTTGTCTTCTACAAGCATGGAGAGTGCAGGTTTCTTTGTGTTAGTTGTCTTCTCTCAGACAGGCTTTTCCAAAAGATGGGCTCATGGATAACAGCAGGCACCCATGCTCATCTTCTCAGCTTTCATTCATCCAGTTCATAAAACAAATATCTATGGAGCACCTATTACATGCCAGACACTGTTCTATAATAGATGCTGGGAATAGCAGGGGAAGAAAATTAAGAAAATAAGCTCACTTCATATTTTAGGGGAGGAGATTCGGACAGTAAACAAAAGAGGAACATTTTACAGTGTGTTAAAAAGTGGTAAGTGCTATTGGAAAATAAAATCTAGTATAGGAATAGAAAGTTCTGGGGATGGGGGTTACAATTTAAATAGAATAGTTAGGGAAGGCCTTACTAAGCAGATAACTGGAAGGAAGAGAAGGGGTGAGCCGTGCAGATAATTGAGGGAAGAGCACGGATGTTGGAGAGAACAGCAAGTGCAAAGGACAGGAGGTAGGCACGTGCTTGGCATATATGAGGAACAGCAACACATTTAAGGCTGAATAGGAGTGAGCAAGGGCATGAGGCCAGGGAGGTAAGGGGCTGTGGGGCAGATTCTGCAGGGCTTTGTGAGCCATAGCAAAGACTTTGGCTTTGGCTTAGGGCACGAATTGGGCAACTGCTAGAGGGTTTTGCGTGGAGGAGGGACATTATCTGATTTGCATTCACCCCTGGCTTCTGTGTTGAGAATGAACTGAAGAGAGGCAAGGCTGGAAGTAGGGAGACCAGTCAGGCACCTATTGCAACAATCCAAGAGAGATATGATGGCGGCTTACACCAGGTTGAGCTACAGGTCTGCTGTCTGAGAGGGACTGCTCCTGTCAAGTTCTGTTTAAAAGGGGAATGAGGGCTACGAGGTCACATAGGTCACATGGGCACACATATAACTGATCGCTACACTGGGAGCACTTGGGTGGAGTGGGAGAGGGAGCAGTTTCTCTTAAATGTGGGGAGCTGTTTCTAGAAGAAGGGAAGAGCAACAGGCAGATCACAATAGTTGTCTACATCAGGTGTTGTTTGCTGAAGACTGCTTTAGGATTTCAGAAGCATTCTCCTCCCTTTGACTATATGTTTGAATAGATCTGGGAAAAATTCTCTGTAAGTCATGCAATACAGTCCACTACATCCATGGAGTGGGCTGCTGAAGACCAAGCTAAGGTTTTTGTGAAGAACCAAGCCCTGAGTGGATTTCATCCTGACACAACGTCTTTTAGAGTACTTGTCTTCCCACTTAGAGAAGTTTTCTTTGTTGAAATATAGCTTACTCAATTTCTTATTTACTGTCACAACAAATGACTTAAATGGTTCCATATGCGTGTGCCTGATTGTCTCAAAACCACCTCTTTAGAGTGCCATCCTGATTCTCTAAAAAGAGGATGTGTGATGAACATTACAGTATTTATATCATCTTAGCTTCTGAGTGACTCTTGAAAATTCGGGATGGAAATTTAGGAGTCTTAAAACAGGCTCTTACCACATTGTTGTTACAATGACAATGAAAGATTCTGAAAACAGAAATGATCTCCTCTTCATAGTCTTTTCTATTTAACCATGATACAAACTCAATGAGTGGTTCTTGAACAGTGGACTCTTCCCTCTCAATTTTTTTTTGTCACTTCTATTATATTTAATACTCTTGGTTTAGTTTGAGTTTAGCATTATCACCTTGCATACCGGAAAGAAAAGCTGAATATCTTTTTCTTCTTTGTTTACAAGTTTACCTGTGGCCTTTCTAGAATTAGGGGTTTAGACTTTGTCTTTATTGTATGCTCTCTGAGTGTAACAGAGGGAAGGGCCTGAAGGGAAAAAAAAAAGATTTTCTGTCTCTTTAAAACTTCTCCCACTCTTTTTGGGAACTTCAGCCTGGCCTGCATCCCTGAGGCAGATTAAGTCCTTTGTTAAAAGAGATAACTCAGCCACCCCAGGTGGGTGGCTGGTGGAGTTCATAGGCTTTGTCTTTGGCAAAGATGGGACCTAGAACTGAGGGGCCCTCTCTTTAAAAGCTCTGTATTTCTGCTTATGTTTAGGAAATTTGGATTTTGAGAGACGAGAAGGTCTACCATTTTTCCTCCTTTGCCAGCAAAGTAATAAAAATTCTCTTTCCTCCTTCCCAAAACATTTGTTCTCATTCTTCTGATGTGGCCCCAAAGATGAGTGCTGAGTTTTCAGTAACATGAGTACCTTGAGGTACACCCAGATAGGAATAATTATTCCCAGATGGGAATAATCCTTGTTAAGGCATCATTCTGTTCACTTCTGGTACTATGGTCTGTACCTTCTAACAGCCAGAATCTCTCCTCTTAACGACCAGCTAAGGTGTTCCTGCTGCTTTCCTCTTTCTCTCTCTCTACCCTCACCCTCACTCTCTCTCTCCCCAAGCCACCATGGGCTTTAGCGTAAAAATTTAAACAACAGCACAAAGACTTGTTTTGAAAGACTAAATCCATGTTACATTGTGAAAACTATATGTAGTGTGTTAGATCATTAACTTACACAAAATTATATATGCAAGGAACCATAATGTCTGCACTAAATGTTTCTACTATTAAGGACAGGGTGGAAGGAGAGTTGTATCCCAGTGGGGAGGAGTATTTTATCACTGATGTTATTTAGAATTGCTGGCACATGGTGACAGTAAGAGGCAGACCGACTTTCAGTCATGTTATTGTTGTTTTCAAACTCTCTAAAGATAATGCCCCCTCTATTGCCTGTACTCAAGGCTGACTGTTCTTACTGTCTCCACTATAGTTTGCCATTTTCTGATATTTGTTAAGGAAAACAAAAGAATATAAACCACATGAGGACAGGGATTTTTGCCTTGCCTGTTTGGTTCATCGGTGTATCCCAAGTGCCTAGAACAGTGCATAGTACATATTAAGTGCTCAATAAATAAATATTTTTGAATGAATGAATTTATTATGAGATATATTAATTGATCATATAACCAAAGAAGGTCAATTAATAGGGTATAGAGAACAATGTAGCAAACACTCACCAAGCTAACGTAGTAAATAGAATTTAACACTACTAGACCCCCTGTATAAACTTCCCTTGTCATATTCCTTTCCATTATTCCAGAGCCTACAACAGTCCTGAATTCATCTCTATTTTACATTTTCTATTTTATTATATTATTTGTTTTCTTCTTAATTGAGTGTGGACTATTTTGTACATACAAAAGAATGCTAGATAGATAAGAAACACCCATGTATCTACCACCTAGTCAAAGCAATAGATTATTACCAAGACCACTGAAGTTTCTATGTTCTTCTTGATCTTATAAGCCACATCTTCCTGCCTTTTCCTAAATGTTGTGTTTATCATTTCCTTGCTTGTCTATATAGGCTTGCTACATTTTTATGTATGAATATAAATAATATATTCTTCCATTTGACATTTTAAACTTCATGTACATGATAAAATATTATATATATTCATCTGTGACTTGCTTTTTGTGATCAGCATTATGTGTGTGAGAGTCTACGGCTATGGGGACCAGTTATGCTGGTTGTGTACTGCACAACTCTAGGCAGAGTTGCCCTGAGGTCTGGGTGAACGGTAACTCCCGGAGTTGTACAGTATAAACCTACTTGGCTGTACATAAGGCTGTGATAGATTGTGTTTCCAAATGTGGCCATAAACATATCTCCCATCTCACAGGCTTTTTTTGCAATGTGATCTTATCATGCCCCCATCAATAAATGGAGTCTATTTTCCCTCTCCATGGATCTGGGTTGGCCTTGTGACTTCTTTTAGCTAACAGAATGTATCAGAAATGATGCTGGGGAACTTCCAAGGCTAAGAAAAACAGATCGATAACTTCTGCCTTTACATTTGGAATGCTCCGTGCCACCATGTAAGAAATCTGATTTCTCCGAGACTACCATGTTGTGAGGAAGTGCAAGCTGACCATATGGTAAGAGAGAGGCCACTTGGAGGAGCATTGAGGAGCCAGACACATGCGTGAAGCCTTATTGTACCTTCTAGCTCAGCACAGTCACCAACTAAATGCAGGTGAGTTAAATGACCCCAGCTGATGTTATGGGATGGAGAACTGCCCAGCTATGCCCCGACAAAATAAATTCCTGATGTACAACATGAGTAAATAAAATGAAACTAGAATGGCCCTTCAGAACATTCACGGTTGTTCTGAGTTGGACTGAATAGTCATTTGATGAGGCCACCCCAGCAAGGAAGGTGATCTTGGATGAAGTAGTTCTCTGCAGCTGAGACAGTCCCTGAGGTCCAACCACTGCAGGTAACTGCTGACAGCACCATCAGCAACTGGGACCTCAAGTTCTTTCCTGAGGGAGGATCTGGGAAGTACATCAGTGTCCATAAGTATTTTATTGTATGAAAACTATTTGTTTAACTCTTCCTGTTGATGGATATTTGGATTTCTGAGATCATCACATATTGTCTTGTATTTTCTAAATATGTTAAAGTTTTGCTGTTTATATTTAAATCCTGAATGAACCAAGAAGTGATTTTTTTTTTATGGTATGAGGTAAAGATCCTATTTTTTTTTCTTACAAATAACTGTTAATTTGCAATAACACCTCTGTCATATATCAAGTGTGTCTTTGTATGTTTTGGTGTCTCGCTGGTCTGCCGATCATGCTATCGTGTTCTGTTGATTCATTTGTCTATCTCTGATCCAGTGTCATAGTGCCTTAATTACCATAAGTTTATAAAACTTGGGGCAGGATTCCTTCAACCTTGTCATTCTTCTCCAGGAGTATCTGGGCTTTTCTTGACTCTGTTCTACCATATAAGTTTTAAATCAATTCGTCAAATTCCACACACACAGAATCTATTCAAAATTGTTTACTTTGTTCTGTTTTCTGTGAAAATATATATATATATTTTTGTCTCTGTTTTTGGAACAGGGTCTCACTCTGTCACCCAGGCTGGAGTGCAGCGGTATGATCATAGCTCACTGCAGCCTCAAGTTCCTGGGCTCAAAAGATTCTCCTGCCTCAGCCTCCTGAGTAGCAAGGACTACAGGTGCGCGCTTCCACGTGCAGCTAATTTTTCTATTTTTTTGCAGAGACAGGGTTTCGCTCTTGCTCAAGCTGGTCTCAAACTCCTGAGCTCAAGTGATCCTCCCACCTCGGCCTCCCAGAGTGCGAGGATTACAGGCATGAGCCACCACGCCTGGCCTTTATTCATTCTTTGCATTTTGGTGAGCACCTCCTCCAATAGCTTCTTGGGAAATTGTGCTTGGGGAGTAAGTATTTTGAGACCTTGTATATCTACAAATATCTTTACTTATTCTAAAATGGTAGTTTAGTCAAGTATAGAATTCCAGATTGGAAATAATTTTCCTTCAGAATTTTGGAGTCATTGCTTCATTGTTTTCTTGTTTCCATTGCTGCTGTTATGAAGAATAAAGCCATTCTAATACATAATCCTTTGTATAAAATCTATTTTTTTCCATTCTAGTAGCTTCTGTTTATTCCCATTGTACTGAAGTTATGTTGATGCAGGCCTGTTTTCTCCCATTGTGCTGTGTTTTAGGTAGGCCCTCTTTATCTGACAATTCACGTCCCCGAGTTTGGAGAAATTCTCTTTAATTCTTTCGGTGATGATTTTTCTCACTTCTGCTTTCAATATTTATTGCCTATTGCACTTGCTAGGATTCCAGTATTATGCTGAAGAAGAGGGATGAGATCAGACATCTTTGCCTTGCTCTGGATCTTAAGGAGAAAGCATTCTGTCTTTCACCATCGTGTATAATGTCAGCTCCAGGGTTTTAGAAGGTGTTCTTTATTTTAAGCTGAGGAAGTTCTCCTCTATTTCTAATTTTGTGAACATTTTTATCATGAATGGGTATTGAATTGTTTTTGCATTATTTTTATTAGACAAAATTTACTTACAAAGAATTCATTATTTTAATCATTTAAAATGATTAAATGTGTACAATTCAGTGTTTGGTGTTTTTTAGTATATTCACAATGCTGTGCAAACATGACCACTAGCCAATTCCAGGACACTCTTAATACCTCAAAGAGAAACTCTGTATCCATTAAGCAGTCACTCTCCATTCTCCCAACCCCTCAGTCCCTGGCAACCACTAATCTGTTTTCTGCATGAATTTATCTATTCTGGATATTTCATATACATAGAATCATACAATATGTGACTTTTTGTCTGGCTTCTTTTACCTAACATAGTGCTTTCCACTTCATCCATGTAGTAGCGTATGTCAGTATTTTAGTACTTCATTTCTTTCCGTGGCTGAATAATATTCCGTCGTATGGCTATACCAAAGTTTGTTTATCCATTAATCAGTTGATGAGTATTTGAGTTGTTTCCACTTCTTGACTATTATGAATAATTGCTGCTATGAACATTCATGTACAAACTTTTATGTGAACATGTTTTCAGTTCTCTTGGGTATATACCTAAGAGTAGGAGTGCTGGGTTGTATAGTAATTCCATGTTTAACTTTTTCAGAAACTGAGCAAGTTTAGTGGTAGGCAAGATAAAGTCAAGCCGTTTGAGCTGGACTTCTAGGGAGCTACCAGATGGGTCAAAACAAGTGATTACAATTCTTTGTGAATATAATCTGTTCTGCTCCCTCTCACACCAACATTGGGAAGGCCGAGTATTATTTTCAAGGCCATCCCTGAGCTGGGGAGTGTGTGATGGGACCAGGGTAAGTTAAAAATGTCACAAACATTGGTGGTTTACATGGATTGATTTTCAAATATGGAACCAGCCTTACATCTCTGGAATAAATCCCCTTTGTTCGTGATGCGTAGTTCTTTTTAATATGTTGTTCAATTTTATTTGTCAATATTTTGTTAAGTACTTTTGTGCCTATATTCATGAGAGTTGTTGCTCTGCAATTTTCTTTTTTTCTAATTTTGGTATCAGGATAATATTGGCTTCACAAAATTAATTGTAAAATGTTTCCTCCTCTTTTATTTTTTGGAAGTGATTTTGTAGATTTGGTGTTAATTCTTCTTTAAATGTTTGATAGAAATCACCTGGAATTTATGTTTAGTAGAGTTCATATGGGCCTGGGGATTACATTCTTGGGAGTTTTAAACTTATAAATTCAATTTCTGTAATCAGCATTACAGGGCTACTCAAATTATCTATTTCATATTGGGTAAATCGTGTTTTTTAAGGAATTGGTCCATTTCATCTAATTCACCAAATTTATGTGTGCAGAGTTGTTCATAGTACTCCCATACTATCCTTTTAATATCTGCAGAGTCTGTAGTGAGATCTTATTTCATTTCCAATATTAGTAATTTGTATCTTTTCTTTTTTTCCTCAGTCTTGCTAGACACTTGTCAATTTTATTGCTCTTTTCAAAGAACCAGCTCCTAGCTCGTTGATTTTTCTCTATTATTTTTCTGTTTTCAATTTCATTGATTTCTGCTCTTACTTTTATTGTTTCTTTCCTTCTACCTTCTCCAGGTTTGCTATTCTTTATGTAGTTTCTTAAGGAGATTAGGTGACTGATTTGAGACTTTTCCTCTTTTTTAATGTAAACATTTCCTTATAATGTAAAAATTTCCTTCTCAGCACTGGTTTAGTGGCATCTCACACATTTTGGTTTGCTATATGTCAATTTTCATTTAGTCCAATGTATTTTTTACTTCCTTTAGACTTTCTCTTTGACTCATAGGTTATTGAGAAGTATGCCATTTTGTTTTTAAGTGCTTGGATATTTTCCTTTTATTTTTCTGTTGTTGGTTTCTAGTTTAATTCCTTTGTGGTCAGAGAACACACACTCTGTGATTTCAATTTCTAAAAATTTGTTAAGCTTTATTTTATGCCCAAGATATAGACTATCTTGTTCTATGTTCCATGAACACTTTATTTTATTTTATTTTTTTAGAGATGAGGTATTGCCGTGTTGCCCAGGCCGGAGTACAGTGGCAGTATCATAGCTCACTGCAGCCTCAAACTCCTGGGCTCAAGTGATCCTCCTGCTTCAGCCTCCTGAGTAACTAAGACTACCGGTGCAAGCCACTGCACCTGGCCCTACCATGGACACTTTAAAAGAAGGTGTATTCTGCTGTTATTGGCTAGAATGTTCTATAAGTGTTGATTAGACCCTGTTGGTTGACGCTGTATTAAGTTCTTATATATCCTTAGTGATTGTTTGCCTAGACGTTTTCTCAATTGTTTATAGAGGAGTGTTGAAGTCTCCAACTATAACTGCAGATTTTTCTGTTTCTCCTTTCAGTTGTATTAGTTTTTGCTTCATGTGTTTTGCAGCTCTATTGGTTTGCAAATACCTATTTAGGATTACTATGTCTTTTTGGTAGGTTGACTCTTTTATCATTATGTAAAATTCCTCCCTGCCCATGGTAATTTTCTTTGCTCTAAAGAATACTTTATCTGATATTAATATAAACAATCTTGCTTTATTTGGATTAAGGTTTGCATGGTATATATTTTTCCATTTCTAAAATTTTCAACCTATCTATCTTGTATTTGAATTGAGTTTCATAGTTGAGTCATGTGTTTTAATCTGCTCTGTCAATATCTGTCTTTGAATTGGTGTAATCAGATCATTTACATTTAATGTAAGTAGTGATATGTTAAGGCTTAAGTTTGCCATTTTAGTTTGTTTTCCTGGGGTTTTTTGTTTGCTTCCGTTTTTTTTTTTTTTTAACCTACATTGCTGTCAGCCACTTGAACATATTTTAGAATTCCATTTTGAGTATTCTACAATATTTTTTGAAAAATCTTTAAAGGTTTTTTAAAAAAATTATATAAATAATACATGTTCATTATAACAAATTCAAACAATATGTAAAGTAAGAAGCAAAAATAACTCTGTTCTCCTGAAGAGGTATAAAATAAAATAAGGCATCATTTTTCAAACTGCCATACTGGCAAGATTAAATAGAATGACAAGGTGGTGGTAGTTGCAGAAAACCGATTATCACTGGCTACATAGAGAGAAGGTAAGAGGAAAATATAAATATAAAGCAAACAAAAAACATAATTTTATTAAAAAGAATGACAATAGCCAGCATTGGTAAGGTATAGGCCAGGGTTTCTTAACCTCAGCACTATTGATATAATTCTTTGTTGTGGGAGACTGTCCTGTGCATCCATAAGTTATCACATCCTTGACTAGTGTCTACATTTTACCAATTTGGGTCAAGTGTAGAAATCTTTCCTGCATGTAACAATTTTTCCCCTCCCCTATTTATAATATAATTGCCTTAAATATTTCCTGTACATACATTTAGGACCACATCACACAACGTTATCTTTTTTGCTTCAAAAGGCAAATGAAATATAAAAAGCTCAAGAGGAGAAGGAAAATCTATTATATACTTATATTGTTACTCTTTCCCTTATTTTTTATTCCTTGCTGATGTTTTGAGATTCCTTCTTCTATCATTTCCTTTCTTTTTCAAGAATTTCCTTTAGCCATTCTTTGAATCTGCTGGTGACAAATTTTCTGTTTTCCTTTATCTGAGAATATCTTGATTTTCCCTTCATTCCTGAAGACTATTTTCACTGGATATAGAATTCCGGGTTAACAGTTCTTTTCTTTTAGCACTTGAAATTTTTGTGTCACTTTCTTATGGCCTTTATGGTTTCTGATAAGAAATCTACTGCCATTTGAATTATTTTCCCCATTGGTAAGTGTCATTTATCTTTTGTTGGTTTCTATATGTCTACCCTTGTGCTTGTACCACACTGTCTTGACTACTGTAGCTTTGCAGTAAGTATTGAAATTAGAAAGTTGGAGTCCTTCAACTTTGTTCTTTTTAAAAATTATTTTGGCTATTCTGAGTCTCTTGAATTTCCATATGAATTTTAGGATCAGCTTGTCAATTTTTGCAAAGTAGCCAGTTGGAATTTTGGTGGGAATTGCATTGAATCTGTAGAACACTTTGGGGACTATTACGATCTTAACAGTATTAAGTCTTCTGATCCATGAGCATAGGTTGCCTTTCCATTTATTTAGGTCTTCTTTAATTTCTTTCAATGGTGTTTGGTAGTTTTCAGTGTGTAAGTCTTGCACTTCTTTTGTTAAATTTATTACCCTATTCTTTTTGATGCTGTTGTGTAAGATGCTCTCTTAAGCCATAAGAATGAGGACTATATCTTAGAAATGGCAGACCAGGAGCTGGAAGGAGCCAAGGGACCCTACACAGTTGAATACCAAAAGAACTCTGTGTCACCTACCCAGACATTTATACGACACACAAATAAGGTTCTACCTTGTGCAAATATGCATTATTTTGGGTGATCCATCACTCACATATGAGCTAATCTTAATAAATCTAACTAGTGATACCATTCATTCCTTCATTCATTCACTGATTCAACAAGTCTCTATTGAACATATAAAAGATCATAACACTGTGCTAGGCTTTGAATGAGATGCAAACAACATGTAAATCACAACCCCAGGTATTAAGAACCTCTCAACTAGTTCGAGAGATGAGTCATATGCACTAATAACATATTTTGAGCAATGATGAAGTACCATTTCTCTACTCAAATGAATAGCACAGACCATGTTTGCCTCATCAAGTCAGAGAAAATGGGGGAAGAGAGTGAGGAGAGATCCCTGAGGACTGAAATCTTAGAGGAAGATTTGAGGGAGGAGTTTTGAGCTGAAGTGGCACATGCTCAAGCATTTTGGATGGGAACATTGGGGTGAGAAGGAGCAATGTTAACAAAGACTGAAAATGGGAGTAATGATGGCAGGAAAACTGAGGGGACAGTGGAGAAAGGGGCCAAGGGCCCCATGAGAGAACTGTGAATGCCCAGCTGCAGTCTGCGGGCAAGGTAGGACCATCCTGTGGTGTAAACTAGACTGATTTGATTTAGGGATATTACAAAAGGAGGGAAAGTGGAGACATCAGGCCTCCAGGGCAAGCAATAAGTAGGTGCATTGTCTATAGGGAATTTAAAAACAATATTAAAGCCAACTAAAAGTGAGTCTGCTTTTTATTTTTACCTTGCAGTGGAAATTCTAAACAATGTCAGTGATAAAATACTCCTCCCCCCGAAATTCTTTTGTCAATCTGAGGTAGTACTGTCCGACAGAAATATAATGAAAGCCATATGTTATTTTAAATTTCCCATTAAGAGATAGGCAATATAAAAATATGTAAATTGAGATAACTTAAAGTCAAAATTGGGGGGGGCAGTTGCAGTTAAAGTGTAGAGTTTTTTTATTGTTTCTTTGTTTCTATTTTTTTCTTTGTGATCTAAGATAAATTGTCGTCTCTTTAAAATGACTTCTTCTGTCTGTAAGATGTTTTTGTAAGCCTCATGGTAACCACAATGCACAAACCAATAGTGGGTTCACTAAAGATAAAAAGGAACAAATGGAAACATATTACCAGAGAAAATCACTTAACCACAAAGGAAGACAAAGTAAGAAAGGAAGAAAAGGCCAGGCATGGTGGCTCATGCCTACAATCCCAACACTTTGGGAGGGCAAGGTGGGAGGATCACTTGAGGACAGGAGTTTGAAACCAGCCTGGGAAACATAATGAGACCCCATCTTAACAACAACAAAAGATTAGCTGGGTGTAGTGGTGCACATCTGTAGTCCCAGTTGCTTGGGAGGCTGAAGGGGGAGGCTTGCTTGAGCCCAGAAGGTCGAAGTTGCTGTGAGCTATGATTGTACCACTGTATTCTAGCCTGGGTGACAGAGCAAGACTCTGTCTCAAAAAAAAAAAAAAAAAAAAAAAGCAAGAGAGGAGCTGCAAAACAACCAGAAAACAATCAACAAAAATGGCAGTAGTCTTTACTTATCAGTAATAACACTGAATGTAAATGGACTCAGTTCTCTAATTAAAAGGCATAGAATGACTAAATGGATAAAGAAACAAGATGCAACTCTATACTGCCCACAAAAAGCCCACTTCACCTATAAAGACACATATAGACAGAATGTGAAGGGATGGAAAAAGACATTCCATGCAAGTAGAAAACAAAAAAGAGCAGGAGTAGCTATACTTAAATCAAATAAAATAGAATACAAGTCAAAGACTATAAAAAGAGATAAAGAAGGTCATTATACAGTAATAAAGGAGTAAATTCAGCAAGAAGATATAACAATTATAAATATTTATGCACCCAACACCAGAGCACCAAAATATATAAAGCAAACACCAATAGATCTAAAGGAAGAGACAGACTGCAATGCAATAATGTAAGGGAGTTCAACACCCCATTCTCAGTAATGGAGACAGATCATCCAGTCAGAAAATCAACAAAGAAATATAGGAGTTAAACTACACACTAGCGCACATAGACATAACTAACATTACAGACCATTTTACCCAACTGCTGCAGAATACACATTCTTTTCATCAGCATATGAAACATTCTCTAGAATAGACCATATAATAGGCCACAAAACAAGCCTCAACAAATTCAAAAAAGTAGAAATCATGTCTAAAACTGAAATCAATAACAAGAAGAACCTTGGAAAGCACATATAAACACATGGAAACTAAGCAACATGCTCCTGAATGACTAATGAGTCAGTGAAGAAATTAAGAAAGAAATTTAAAAATTTTTTGAAACAAATGAAAATGGAAATATAAAATACCAAAATCCATGGGATACAACAAAAGCCATACTAATAGAGAAGTTTATAGCAATAAACACCTACATCAAAAAAGTAGAAAGACTTCAAATAAACAACCTAATGATGCACCTAATGAGGTTCTTTGCACCTCAAGGAACTAGAAAAGCAAGGACAAACCAAACCCCAAATTAGTAGAAGGAAAGAAATAATAAAGATCAGAGCAGAAATAAATGAAATGGAGATGAAAAAAAACCAATACAGAAGATCAACAAAAAGAAAAGTTGATTTATTGACAAGACAAACAAAATCGACAAATGTTTATCTAGATTAAGAAAAAGAGTGAAAACCCAAATAAATAATATCAGAAACAAAAAAGCAAACATAACAGCTGGGACTACGGAAATACAAAGAACCATTAGAGATTATTACAAACAACTATACACCAATAAATTGGAAAACCTAGAAGTGGATAAATTCTTGGACACATACAACCTGCCAAGATTGAAACATGAAGAAATAGAAAACCTCAACAAACCAATAATGAGTAATGAGATCAAAACTATAATAAAAAATATCCCATCAAAGAAAAGCTCAGGACCTGATGGCTTCACTGCTGAATTTTACAAAACATTTAAAGAACAACTCATATGAATTCTACTCAAACTCTTCAAAAAATTGAATAAGAGGGAACACTTCAAACTCATTCTATGAGGTCAGCATTAACCTGATACCAAAACCAGATACAATAGCATCAACAACAACAAAAAATACAGTCCAATATCACTGATGACCATACATGCAAAAATCATTAACAAAATACTAGCACACTGAATTCAACAACACATTAAAAAGATCATTCACCATGACCAAGTGGGATTAATCCCAGGAATGCAAGGATGATCCAACATATGCAAATCAATAAACATAGTACATAACATTAACAGAACCAAGAACAAAAATCATATCATCATTTCAAAAGATGATGAAAAATCATTCAATAAAATTCGACATCACTTTATGATTAAAACCCATCAACAAATGGTATAGATGGGGCATACTTCAAAATAATAAAGGCCATCTATGACAAACTCACAGCTAACATCATATTGAATGGGGAAAAATTGAAAGCCTTTCCTCTGCGATCTGGAACAAGACAAGGATGCACACTTTCACCAATTTTATTCAACATAATACTGGAATCCCTGGCCAGAGAAATTAGGCAAGTAAAAGAAATAAAGGGCATCCACATTGGAAAGGAATAAGTCAAATTAGCCTTGTTCCCGGAGGACATGATTTTATACTTAGAAAAGCCTAAATATTCCACCAAAAACCCATTAGAACTGATAAATGAATTCAGTAAGTTTGCAGGTACAAAATTAACATGCAAAAATTGGTAGTATTTATATATGCCAACAGCATATAATCTGAAGAAGAAATCAAGAGAGCAATCCCATTTGCAAAAGCTACAATGAATATAAAATGCCTAGCAATCAATTTAACCAAAGATCTACACAAGGAAAACTACAAAACACTGATGAAAGAAATCGAATAGGGCATAAAAAAAGGAAAAAATATTCCATGCTCATGGACCGAAAGAAAAAATATTGCTAAATGACAATATTACCCAAAGCAATTTATAGATTCAATGCAATCTCTATTAAAATACCAATGACATTCTTCACAGAAATAGAAAAGCAATCTTAAAATTTGTATGGAAACACAAAAGACCCCAAATAACCAAAGCAATTCTGAGCGAAAAACAAAGCTGGAGGCATCACACTACCTGACTTCAAAATGTACTACAAAGCTATAGTAACCAAATCAGCATAGTACTGACATTAAAACAGACACATAAACCAGTGGTACAGAATAGAGAACCTAGAAACGAATCCACACATTTTCAGCCAACTCATTTTCAACAAAGGCCCCAAGAACATACAGTGGGGAAAGGACAGTCTCGTCAATAAATGGTTCTGGGAAAACTAGGTATCCATATGCAGAAGAATGAAACTAGACCCTATCTCTCACCGTATACAAAAATCAAATCAAAATGGATTAAAGACTGAAAGATAAGACCTGAAACTATGAAACTACTAAAAGAAAACATTGGGGAAATGCTCCAGGATATTGGTCTCAGCAAAGATTTTTTATGTTAAGACCTTAAGAGTACATGCAACAAAAGCAAAAATAGACAAATGGGATTGCATCAAGCTAAAAAAGCTTCTGCACAGCAAAGGAAACAATTAACAGTCAAGAGACAATCTATAGAATGGGAACCATCTGACAAGGGATTAATAACCACAATATATAAGGAGCTTGAACAACTCAAGAACAAAAACCAAATCAAAACAAAAAACCCCAAATAATCTGATTTTAAAAATGGACAAAAGATCTGAATAGACATTTCTCAAAAGAAGACATACAAATGCCTAGCAGGTATATTAAAAAAAAAAACTCAACATCAATAATCATCAGAGAAATGCAAATAAAACCACAATGAGACATCATCTCACCCCAGTTAAAATGGCTTTTATAAAAAAGACAGGGAATAATGGATGCTGGCAAGGATGTGGAAAAAGGTGAATCCTCAGGTACTGGTGATGGGAATGTAAACTTAGTACAGCCACAGTGGAAAACAGTATGGCAGCTTCTCAAAATATGAAAAATAAAACTGCCATGTGATCCAGCAATTCCACTATTGGGTATATATCCAAAGGAAAGAAAATCAATATATGGAAGAGATATCTCCACTGCCGGGTTTATTGAGACACTATTCACAATAGCCAAAATATGGAATCAACCTAAGTGCCCATCAATGGATGAATAAAGAAAATAAGATATATATACACAATGGAATATCTTCCAGCCATAAAAAATAATGAAATCTTGTCATTTGCAGCAACGTAGATGGAACTGGAGATCATTATAAGTGAAATAAGCCAAGCACAGAAAGACAAATTTTGCATGTTTTCACTTATGTGTGAAAGCTAAAAAAATGCTGATTTCATAAAGACAGAGAATAGATTGGTGTTTACCAGAGGACAGGAAGCGTGGGTGGGGGGATGAAGAGAGCTTGATTAAAGGGTACAAATATACAGTTTGACAGAAGAATAAGACCTAGTGTTTAATATATCAGTAAGGTGACTGCAGTTCAAAGTAATCTATTGTATATTTCAAAATAGCTTAAAGAGAATAATTTGAATTGTTCTAGCATAAAGAAAAGATAAATATTTAAGATGATGGATATCCCAATTACACTGATTTGATCTTTACAAATTATGTGAATGTATTAAATTATCACATGTAGCCCCAAAATATGTACATATCTATTATGTATTAATAAAAAAATTAATAAAATATTTCCCAGTAGCCACATCAAAAAAAGTAAAAAGAAATAGGTAGAATTAATTTTAATAATATATTTTATTAACTCAATATATCCAAAAATTATCATTTCAACATGCAATCAACATAAAAATTACTAATGAAATATTTTATGTAACTTCTATGCTAAGTGTTTGAAACCTGGCTTGCATTTTCCATGGATAGCACATCTCAATTTGGACTAGCTACATTGTGAGTGCTCAGTAACCACACGTGGCTAATGGCTACTGTATTGGACAGTGCTGTGGTTGCAGTTGCCTTGCAATAATATATTAAGAGCTTCAACTTAGCACAGTGTTCTTACTTATCCTTTAATAAACACTGTAGTCTACATGGTAGTCAGTTTGGAGAACTCCCAGGCATACAGTCAGCCTCTAAAACATGGGGATTCAGATACGTGCATTTGTTTGGAGATTAAGTTTGTAAGGGCTCACAATTATTAGAGCTGGGTTAGGCAGTTTTTGTCTCTGATTCCTGTGGTACTGCATATTCCTGAGAATAAAGAGTAGATTAGAAATAAGCAATAATATCACAGTGATTGTAAACCAAAAGAAACAGAACATGAATTGGTTCAATTCATCATTTTATGTTACCACTTGGAGTTTGTATTTGTTTTTAATATCTAAAGCAGTGAAGCAAAGTATAAACTGTAATATTTAATATTTTTGTTGGTAAGTGAAAATATTAGTTCATACATAGAATATTTTAGTGTATTTGAATAACCTTATTGTTTTTGTTGGTTTGGGCTATTAAAACAGAACACCATAGACTGGGTAGCTTCTAAACAACAGAAATTTATTTCTTACCATTCTGGAGGCTGAGAAGTCCAACAGAGGTGCCAGCAAATTTAGTGTCTGATGAGAGCCTGTTTCCTGATTCATAGATGGTGCCTTCTTGCTGTGTCCTCACATGGTGGAAGGGGCATACAAGCTCTTTCAGGTCTCTTTTATAAGGGCCCTAATTCCATTCATGAGGGCTCTGCTGTCATAATCTAATCACTGCCCAAAGGCCCTACTTCCTAACACCATCATAATGAGGCTTAGGATTTCAACATATGAATTTTGGGAGGGCACAAACATTCAGACCATAGCAATTATTAAAGTTGAAATGTATTCTTTTTCATCATTAACTGTTCATTTTTCAACTACAGAAAGAATCAAGAAAATAATGATTACTATGTTTTTTCATATAGAGATGGGTGTGCTAAAAAATGATCCCTTCTGGGTGTCAGATTCAGTAGGTAGATTACTGGTTTGACCAGAGAACATTTCTTTACACATTCTTCCTCCTCACCCCATATATATCCTTTTTTTAAAAAAAAAATTATTATAAACAATACCATGACCTCCACCCACAAAGTTTAAAGTAATTCAAATTGTGGACTGTGTCCAACTCCACACAGAAAAGTTCTTGCTATTGTCTCCTAAAGCAAAACACCCCACAGCCTCTGAGAAGATTACTCTTGGTGAACTCATCCCATCCACTGCAATTGTGACAACATCCATTCCCACACAGACAAGGCTTAATCAGAGCAAAGGAATGTACCTCAGTGCCTGGTAGAAAAAGTACAATCCCAGTGCAAGTGTGTTTAAGTAATTTATCCCAGCCTAGAGAATGATTATACCAAAACTAAGAAACTTAGAAATAAATTAAGCCAATTGTAAATCCTGTAATTTGAAGGACAAATACCACTTTATGAATGGGAAATTTGACATTAAACATTCTAATTAAGTGAGCTTGGATGTTTTATAAGATGAAAATTTTGGGCCTAAACCCAAAGAGTGTATAATGAGAACCAGCTATAACATGGTTAATTTATGTGATGGGTGTCACTCTTATCCTGTACCTATATTAATATGGAGACGTTTCTGCTGCATGCCTGACTGAATAAGCATATTCCTTCTAGAGCATACAGAGAGAAGCCCATATGCTTCCCGGGGGAAGTTCCTTCTATTTCTGAACTATTTCTTGGCTCACAATAAATATAGGCTTTATTTTATTTGTGTATGTATCTGACCTTACTAGTTTCTTTTTTAAAATTTAATTATCTTGCACCACCATTTATTGTAGTATTATATGTCTATTTCAAATGGCATTTATTACAATCTCTAACTTATATGTCTTTATATAGATCCTTCTCCCTCAAAATTGTTGAAACCATAAAAAGCATCAGAACGTAGGTACTCACATCACATCATAAATCTTTATTATCTATTCTTATGTAGCTAGAATTCCAAACTATTTTAGATGGCAGTTTGGTATTTGAAATGATTAATCTACCCATTCTTTAATTTCATACATAGCTATTTGTATGAAACATAGTCTTTAAATAGACAAGTTATCAATAGGTGCGACCTCTAAGTGCATGAAGAACTCATTGCCACATGATTCCCTTCTTTGAATTGGTGATCTTGTGATCTTTCGGATGCTCCTCTCTTCATCCAGAAAAAAATTGTTCACTTACAAAAGGCCCTTGGGCATAATGTGACATTTACAATATATAGAGTGTGCATTTCATGTTTATTTCTCGTGTATTTCCCCTGGTTAAAAACTAATATGCAATCTACAACATCCAAATAAATGATTTAACATATTTTACACAACACATGTTCAAGTAATTAATTTTCTCATGGAAATGTCATACCATTTAACTCATAGTTATGAGCCAAATATTTGTGCAGTAGTTTGTAATGAATATATGCATAATCACAGATTGCCCTAATTTCTTTGTACGCAAATATAATTTAAAGGGACAGAATTAGGGTGCAGCAGACTTCACGTTATTTAATGCTTGATGCATAGTAGGGTCTCAATAACTGTTTTTTGGGTGAATAAACAAATGAGCAGGTTGGCATGTTTTACCAAATTTTATGAATTTAGGTTTTTGGTTAGTATTACTGGAGTCTTATTATATTACTAACACAATTACCTGTGTGTGGTATGTTTTGAAAATACTTGGTTGCCAAAGAATGCAGCAAAATAATTAAGAATATATGTGAGCAAAAGATGATATAAAAACGAATTTATGGCCAGGTGTGGTGGCTCACGCCTGTAATCCTAGCACTCTGGGAGGCCGAGGCGGGAGGATCGTTTGAGCTCAGGAGGTCGAGACCAGCCTGAGCAAGAGTGAGACCCCGTCTCTACTAAAAATAGAAAGAAATTAGCATTAGCGGGACAACTAAAAATATATAGAAAAAAAATTAGCTGGGCATGGTGGCACATGCCTGTAGTCCCAGGTATTCGGGAGGCTAAGGCAGAAGGATTGCTTGAGCCCAAGAGTTTGAAGTTGCTGTGAGCTAGGCTGACGCCACGGCACTCTAGCCCGGGCAACAGAGCAAGACTCTGTCTCAAAAAAAAAAAAAAAAAAAAAAAAAAAAAAAAATACAGGTATACCTTGATGATATTGTGGGTTCAGTTCCAGACCACCACAGTAAAGCAAATATTGAAGTAAAATGAGTCACACATATGTTTTTGCTTCCTAGCATATATAGATGTTGTGTTTATACTATAGTCTATTACGTGTGCAATAGCATTATGTCTAAAAAATGTAAATGCCTTAATTAAAAATACTTTATTGGTTAAAAAAAGGCTAATGATCATTTGAGCCTTCAGTGAGCTGTAATCTTTTTGCTGCAGGAAGGTCTTGCCTTGATGTTGGTGGCTGCTGACTGATCAGGGTGGCGACTGCTGAAAGTTGGGGTGGCTGTGGCAATTTCTTAAAACAAGACAACAATGAAGTTTCATGAACCAACCTCTGCTAGCTTCCAACTTTTCTTCTACAGCTTCCTTACTTTTTTCAGACTTCACAGCATTGAAGAGAGTTAGGGCCTTGCTCTGAATCAGGCTTTGGCTTAAGGGAATGTTGTGGTTGGTTTGATCTTCTGTCCAGACCACTCAAACTTGTTCCAATCAGCAATAAGGCTGTTTTGCTTTCTTATCACTCATGTGTTGACTGGAGTAGTACTTTTAATTTCCTTCTAGAACTTTTCCTTTGCATTCACAACTTGGTTAACTATTTGGCATGAGAGGCTTAGCTTTTGGCCTATTTTGGCTTTCAACATGTCTTCCTCACTAAGCTTAATCATTTGTAGCTTTTGATTTAAAGTGAGAGACATGCAACTCTTTCTTTCACTTCAACACTTGGAGGCCATTGTAGGGTTATTCATTGACAATTTCAACATTGTTTTGTTTCAGGGAATAGGGAGGCTCAAGGAGAGGGGGAGATATTGGGGAATGGCCAACTTATTGGCCATGTCTTATATGGGCATGTTCATGGTGCCCCCAAATAATTACAATAGTAGCATCAAAGTTCACTGACCAGAGATAACCATAACAAATATACTAATAATGAAAAAGCTTGAAATATTGCAAGAATTAACAAAATGTGACACAGAGATAGAAAGTGAGCACATGCTGCTGGAAAAATGGTGCTGATTGACTTGCTGGACACAGGGTTGCCACAAACTTTCAATTTGTAAAAAACACAACATCTATAGAAGGAATAAGTGTTCAATAGCACAATAGGGTGTCTATAGTTAACAATAATTTATTGTATATTTCAAAATAGCTAGAATAGAAGATCTGAAATGTTCCCAACACAAAGAAATGATAAATATTTGAGGTAATGGATATCCTAATTACCCTAATTTGATCATTATACATTGGATGCATGTATCAAAATATCATATGTACCCCATAAGTGTGTATAATTATGTATCATATTTTTAAAAAGTTTAAAATTGGTTTCTTTAAACTCAGTAATGTAGACAATTATACTGAGTACAAAGCTGAGAGTTACAGCTATAAAAATGAGATAATAAATCTGATTTTGTTTAAAAAAAAACACAACATCTGCAAAGCACAATAAAAGCAAAAAGCAAAAGAGCGAGGTATACCTATATTCCTGTATCTCCACGATAATGAGAATGGATTCTCTCCTGAAGATGTATTCATCAGTGAATTAAAGAAATGAGGATAGGAGAACATAATCAGTTCTTTCCAAGTTTTTATTGTATTTTAAAAATTCACTTTCCCCTTGATTTGGTATTTATCAAAACCCCATTATGCTTTAGTTTTTTTTTACCCACTACCTAGTCTCTCTCTTTCATTTCAAGAGTGATCTTTGTCTTCTTTGTATCATCTCTTCAAAAAAAAAAAGTCTGAGAATCACCAAAACAAACCCTTTATCACTTCCTGTGGGTTTTGCACCTCTTCAACTAAACTTGATCAGGAAAAAAATTTTAAGAGCTCTGCCATCCTCATCGATGCTTATTAAAAATAATGTGGGTTTATCAGTTGCATTCTGTAGTGATCTGTGTAGAGTGAACTGTGTAGAGATGACTCTCCCACAGTTATTTAACATTTTCCGAAATTACTTAGATGAATGACTTGGCTAGATACCCTTGCACCTATAGCCTGGATATCATGATTGACCACATCTAGTTTAAGAGGCAAAGAAGCAGTGGGTTGGTCCTCTGAAGGGCAGGCTTACAGGGCTCTGGCCACTTGGAGAAAGGGACAGAAACCAAATGAAGGCTCTGCTGAACCAAACAGAGGAAATTTGGGAAGCAAAGAAAGCAGGTTCCCAGGATCCACGCACTTTCTGTCCAACCTAGTACAAGCTTTCGGGTAACTATGATAGACACATAGGTACAGCTTGTGGCTTATCGAAAGAAATATTGCCTTTTCTTTAAGGTCTTGATTATATAAACTTTAGAACCAAACATTAAGGAAAGCAAAATCACTTATTTGAAAAAAGAGGAGTGGTATTGTCTTTTTATGTTTTTTAATCCTCCATCTTTTTCCATGCATATTGCTATATAAAGTTTTTCTTATGAAAAACGGGATCATTCCTTTGTTGTTGTTGTTTTGGTCCAGAATTTGAGTTTCTATTATTGTTATTTTGCAGAAATTTTCTATGAAATATGGGGCCCTTCTTATGTAGAATTTTGTGTCCTGCCTTTTCCACATTTAAGCATATTATTTCTCCATATTATTAAGTAGTCTTCAGAAAAATGACTTTAAATAGTCATGTCATAAGCCATGCTATGTAATTACCACAATTAATTTATCTCCCTTTTTTTTCTTTAAGACATTTCTTTTAAAATGAAGATGTAATTTAGACTGCGAAGTGCAGAGATCTAAAGCATACCGTTTGATGAGTTTTGACAAATGCAAACACACTGTAATCAAGATAAAGAATATTTCCATCACCCCTAAAAGTGCTCTCATGCCTCCTTTTATTCAATACTCCATCTTCCTGCAACTAGTGTTCTGATTGCTATCAGCACAGATTTGTTTTGCCCATTCATGAACTCCATATAAGTGGAATTATGCAGCAAATACCCTTTCATCTCTGGCTCCTTTTTTGCTCAACACTTATTTTAAGATTCACTCATGATGTTGTGTTTGTTAGTAGTTTATTCTTTTTTATTGCCAGTAGTATTCCACTGTATGGACATATCACAATTTGCCTTTTTACCAGTTGACAGACATTTAAATTGTTTCCAATTGTGGCCTATTATGTATAATACTACTCTAAAATTTTTGTTTAAATCAATTTTAGAGGGGGTGAGAAATGGTGAAAATGATCAATGGGTTAATGATTCCTTATTTTATTTTTAAGAGAAAGTACAGAGAAGCAGAGAATGAAGTTGAAAGACTGGGGGTAGGGTAGGTGAATGAAAAATGAAATAAAAGGGGCTTTTGAGAAAGATAATCCAAGGGGAAAATTAATTTCCCTGGGAAAGGATAAGAAGAAGCGATAAACAAACAAAATAAATGAAGACAGAGAAATGAGTAGGGAAAAACCTATAAAAATTAGAATAAGTAAGAGGAATTAGAACCATGAAACTTCTGTTTTTAATCACATCCTTTGAGGACTTTTGGAATGAAGGCAAACAAACTTTTGAGCCTCTTCCACACGGGCTTCAGCCCCTTGCATGTTCCTGATGCTCTAATGTTTCACATTAACGTTTTCTATGGGCAACATTCTTTCCCGTCCCTGCCGGAGCAGAAGTGTTCAAAGCGGCTTTGATCAGGGCAGCACGCTCAAGGCAGTCTGTAAGGGAAGCCAGGAGGCTTTTTAATTTAAAAATAAGTGCTGCTTTGTCTCCCATGTTTCCTTAATTGAGGCAGAAGCTGAATCTGGGACACAGTTTGGTGGGAGATTGGCTGTGACATGGTCACATGGAGCCTGGATTGTGAGCGAGAAGAGGATGGTGTGCATCAGAAAGGCAGAATGGTATGGCTTTGTGTGTGTGTGTGTGTGTGTGTGTGTGTGTGTGTATGTGTGAACACTTACAGAGAAGTATTTTCAACTGTCAGGCCTGTCAGATTAAGATGTCAGAATGGGCTATAAGGGAGGTAAATAACCGGATCTGAATTAACTGTATTCTTTGATTTTGTGGAAATTTTGCAGAAGGATTTAAATGCCTTCAACCAGAGATGGAGGAAAGGGAGGAAAGGAAAGAAGGTCCAAAGTGGCTGGAATTGTTTTTGTCTGAAAGAGACTGCAGGCCTGAGACTTGAAAAATTCTTTCTTACAGTGATGTTGCCGACACTTTAACCTTAGAATACTTATTTGCTTTTAAAGCCAGAGAAGAAGCACAAAAATAATTACAAGAAATGGAAGGAAAGAAGGATGAGGAAATATATAAGTATATATAAAGACATCACTGATGGAGTTTTATGGGGCTTTATGGCCTTCTACGCACTCCCCATGGGTTTGAAGTGAATTTGATGGTTAAAAGCATGAAAAAAAAAACGGGGGGGAGGAGAATGGGCCACGGCTATAGTCTATAGCTATTGAAAGGTGTTAACACGGAGGAGAATTTATTTGGTCTATAAATCCTAGGGGACATAACCATGAGAAATACAGTGCAGTTTACAAAAATTCTAATTGAAAAAGAGGAATACTTTCATTATGTAAGAACTATATAGAAGACAAAATAAAATAATATTGGAGGAGTAAAAGTGCTATGCAAATTCAAAGCATCATTATTATTCTTCCCTTAAGGGAGATGGTGGTAATTCTACCGTTAAAACACACCAGAGCAATCATGTAGCTAACTCATCCCTCGGTGGCTGTAAATCATAAAATGCAGGTCCCAAACACCCTGGGGACCAGATGAGGTCACAGCGTATGCTGGGGTCCCTTGGGGAAGTGAAATATCCAGCCTGCTTCTCCAAATTCCCAGAAGGTTCCTACTTCTATTTGACAGGCTTTGCCGCTCCCCTGTTGTCAATGGCTGCTTCTGCTGAAAAATCTTCAATGATGTATGTGACTGAGGACCATCTGCTTGGTTTGAGGTGATGAGTTAGGTCAGATGTTAACCCTTCAAGAAACTTGGTAAATTCTCAACTATTAAATGTTAGCCCATATTCCTCGCAGCAGCGGTCCTCAACCTTTTTGGCACCAGGGACCATTTTCATGGAAGACAGTTTTTCCACAGACTGGGGAAGGGGGTGGATGGGGGTGGTTTTGGGATGATTCAAGCACATTACATTTATTGTGCATTTTATTTCTATTATTATTGCATTGTAATATATAATGAAATAATTATACAACTCACCATAGGTTGGGGACCCCTGCCTTGCAGGAATCAGGCTGGAGTGGTGAGTGTTTCCACTTTAGGTGTTTGGGAGAAATTGGAACTGTGCTTGTGAGTGTTAAAGAGAGTTCTCTCTGAGAAGCCACTTTAATATAGAAAGTATAGGTTTCTGTTCTATCGAATAGCCTGGGGGTGGGAGTTGGGGTCTTTGCAGTAATAATAATCTCATCTCTTTTTAAGTCCATCCTATGTTCTGAGCCCTTTATACCTGCTATTGTGTTTAATACTCACGACAACCCTATAAGTAGGACTTTACAATCTGAGTAAACTGAGACTCAGAGATAGTGTATATTAATAATTAGACCAGAGTTACAGAATTAGGATATAGGCAATTAGAGTTTAAAATTCAGCCCTCTCTGACTCCGAAAAGCCTGTGCTTGCTTCCCCTTACCATAAGCCTGTCAGAGGGTATTGGTTGCGCTCTTCCCTGCAGTCAACTTCAATGTCTGTGTTTTCATTTAGGTTCTTCCAGAAGCAATTCTTTTTTAAAAAAATAAATTTTATTGTGTATATTTAAGGCATATAACACGATGTTATAAGAAACATATATATAGTAAAATGGTTACAATAGTGGAACAAATTAACATATCAATCATCTTACATATTTACTCATTTCCCCCTCCTGCGGCAAGAGCAGCTACGATCTACTCATTTAGCAAAATCATGAATACAACACACTATTACCAATGAGAGTCCTCTTATTTCACACATAAGCAAGATTATGCAATATTTTTTCTTCTGTGTCTGGCTTATCTCACTTAGCATAACACCCTCCAGGTCCACTCATGTTGTAGCAAATGGCAGATCTCCTCCTTTTTTTAAGCTTAGATAATATTCCACTGTGTATATGTACTACAGTGTCTTTATCCATTTGTCCATTGATGGACACCTAGATTGTTTCCATCTCTTGGCTATTGTGAATAATGCTGCAATGAACATGAAAGTACAGATACCTTTATGAGGTGGTGATTTCATTTCCTTTGGGTATATATCCAGAAGAGGGATTGCTGGATTATATGGTAGTTCTATTTTTAATTTCTTTAGGAACCTCCATACTGTTTTCCGTAATGGCTGCACCAATCTGTTACCGGAAGTTCAGCACTTGTCCCTGAAGCCACATCAGAGTAACGAGGACAAATGGCTTAAGGAGAAGAAAGGAGAAGTTTATTAATTTGCCAGCAGACTCCCATCTTAAAGTACCATTGTCCTCGCTATAAGAAGAAATACAGAGCTTTTAAAGGGAGTTTTCAGCTTTGGGCTATTGCTGTTTAACTGTAGCACCTTTGATGAAGACAGTCCCGTGACCTCTGCCCGGACAATTCTGTTGCTCCATCTCCTGTGGTACAAAGAACAAAGGACACTCCCTTGCCCCTCTGATTACTGGCCTTGGGCAAGGATGCAGGTTTTAATTCCCAAGGACACTCCCCTGCCCCTCTGATTACTGGCCTTGAGCAGGGATGCAGGTTTTAATTCCCAAAAAGAGTGGGAGGATTTTAAAGAGACAATGTGTAAAACATTTTACCCTTTTTCAGACCATTCCCTTTTACAAATCTACAATCCCACCAATGGTGTACAAGAATTCCCTTTTCTCTACACCCTCACCAACACTTATCTTTTTTCCTTTTGAGAGTAGCCATCCTAATAGTTGTGAAGTGGGATTCATAGTGGTTTTGATTTGCATTTCCCTAATGATTAGTGATGTTGACCACATTTTCATGTACCTATTGGCCATTTTTATGTTATCCTTGGGGAAATGTCCATTCAAATCCTTTACCCACTTTTAAATTGGGTTATGTGTATTCTTCCTATTGAGCTGCGAGAGTTCTTTATAAATCTTCAATATTATTCCCTTATCTGAGGTGCGGTTTACAGATATTTTTTCCCAATCTGTAGGTTGCCTTTTCATTCTGTTGATTCCCAGACAAGGATTTTGAAGTAGATAGCTTATTTAAGACATTATCCCAGGAAAAACTGGTAGGGAATTGGGGAAGGGAGAGAGGGAAGGGAAGGCAGCCAAGAAATGGTCCATTATTGAGCAAGTTGCTACTCTGAGCAACTGGGACTCAGTGCTGTAGGGGAACTTTGGAAAATGAGTTATCCTTCCTGAGGGGCAAGGAAGCTGGTATATTTATATATCATCTGTTGCTTTCCATCATTGATTGAAGGTTGCTGGGTTTGGGGGGCATTAATTCCCTGGCCTACTGGCTGTGGTGGCCAGAGACCATCCTCGGCCTAGGAAATGAAGCTGCTGGAAGTAGAGGCCAAGTTTGTGTGCACTGAAGCAGAAAGGGTGAGGGCAAGTGAGGTACAGACACTTGGGGTATGTGAGGTTGTGTATAAGTGAGGAACACGACCTCTTCCATGCCCAGGGTTCTGGATAACTCGGTATTCAGCACCGAACCTTAATTGGTACTGATCTCCTGGCTCTGCATGGGTTTAAGTACCCCTACACCCATACCTATATGAGAGTGGCAGGGAGTCCAGGCCCCATCTTCCCAAGAGGGAAGGCCACTGTGTTGTGCAAAGAAGGAACAATGGTATTACTTTTTTTACCAGAGAAGTCTGTCTTAAATTCATGATTTCCCAGAAACTCAGTGATGTTTTCACCATTGTGGGGGTAAGGGGAAACTTCCCCTTTCCCCCCAAAATTTGCTGAAAGATCAACTCACAATTAGATTAATAAGAGGAAGAGGTTTATTTACCACAAGCAAGGGGAGAATCACAGAGTAATTACCCAATATCCTAATGGGATCCAGATATTTTTATACCCTCTTTGTGAAGGGGAGGAGATGAGGAATATAGGCAATTCTGTTTAAGAGGCAAAAAATGGTTGCTAAGGAGGATGAATGGATGGAGGAAACAGATTGATTTGTAAATGATACTCTGCAAATTAAATTAACCTTGAGAGACAGGTATTATATATAAAATGATTTGGGCCAGGTCTGGTTGCATTTTTGATCTTCTTTCCTGCAATATAGTGGGATAACTGGAAGGGGAAGAGAAGTCAATTGTTGATGGGTCTGACTAGTTTACGCAGATAGAGGGAAGGCCCCTTCCAAAGTTTGTTGATCTCTAAGGGCCTTTAATTCAAAATACTCATTACACCAAGCAGTCATATTTTGGGGTGAGATTTCCTAAGCTCCTTCACTATCTATAGGGATATACAAAAGCAAAATATATGAAAGTTACTGGAGAAGATGAGAATATGACAGAGGATATGCTGATTCTTCTAGATGCTGTGTTCCAGCCTTTTAGTCTATATGTTGCATAACACTCTACAAGGCTCTCCCAGGTCTCTTAGCAATTAGCATGTGTCATTAAAATCTTATCTACAATTATACTCTCCAACATAAATTCTAGTTTCAAGGTTTTCCTGATTTTTCCTTCTCTGAGTACACAAGTAATTCAGAGGCCTATACAATAGGCAAACCCCATAGGGGATTTAATATCCCAAATCACACTGAATATTTTACTGAGAGGATGAAACTTTAAAATGAACCCTTGAAAAGTAATGCTCCTTTATGTTGAAGCTCAAACTTAGAGGTCGATAAGCTGTTACTGTTAGTTTGGTTAATACTATTAGTTTGGTTATGTTAATAGTAGAGGAAAATTTGCCCTGGGTGGCCAAAGAAGTAATGGGGCTTAATGACAGGATAAGAGGGTCTGCCCAAAGCCATCAGAGCTTTTGAATAGACATATATCTATGTCTTTGAAACATAGACATAAGTACACTTCCAGAAAAAACAAACTGCTCCTGCATTTCTTGGACTGTTTGAAAAAAAAATCTGAAGATACTAGTATTTGAATATTCAAATCTAAATGTGGCATTCTCTATGGATTACATTGTGACTTATCAAAAAGGAGAAGTTAAGGTATGCTACTTAAATAACTGATTTTTTCCCTAATAAAAATCTAAATTCTTAATCAAATAGAATATATTCACTGAGTCAAACACTCTCTGGGACTAATTCAATTGTAAACTAAGCATCCTAATGATTTCTGAAATTCTTCTGGGATGTTTAGGAAAAGTATTCAGTAAGTCATTTCCTCAGGGAACAAAGTCAATTTTTGGTCTGAAAACTACATGAGGTTCACATAAGCAGAACATAGTTGAGGCCCTAGAAGATCTCTGATCCATGAAAAATGATGTTTCTCACCATCTTGCAAGCACAAGGGGAGGGCCAAGGGAATTGCAGAGATGCCAGACTTGACATTGTTAAGTTTTCTAACCAATGCCAAGAGCTGCCTATATTTAGACTTCATGTAATGTAAGAAAATTGAACTCTCATTTCCTTAAACCATGTTACACTATGTTCACCCCATGTGTACAATTTTATATAACAGGGATGGTACTTTACATATTGTCTCATAACTTGTTATATTTACTGAACAGTATGTAGCTAATCATGATCAATTGGCATCTTAATGGCTGCATAGTATTCCAGTTAGATGAATTTACATTATCGATCTTCCTTTGATAGACATTTAGGCTATGTGTGATTTTCCCCATGATAAATAGTATCTACCATAATTGAAGACTTATTATGTTGCAGGTATTGTTCTATACGCTTCATATATAATAACTGGCTTAATCCTCACATCAAGGTTTGTAAAATAAATATTACTATTATCCCATTATTGATGAGAAAACTGAGGTGAGAGAGGTAAGTAACTTGTCCAAGATTGTGTAGGTGGTAAACAGCTACGGCATCTATATTGATTACCAAACTCAACAATCATTCCCTACCCTTTTTCCTTTGTCTGCCCCCATCATTAGACTAGAAAAGTCCAATTCTTTCTTTCCCAGGCTTCTTTTCATCTAGGAGAGGCCAACGAGGCATACACAGAAGTCTGCTGGGAGCTTCTAGCAAAGACTTTACATTTCTTGTAGTCTTGAATATGGAAAAGATGATTTAAGATGATGCAGCCATCTCACCATGTTGCAAGCAGAAGGGAAAGCCCAAGGGAATTGCAGAGATGCCAGACCTGACATTGTTAAGCTTGCAAACCAATGCCAGGAGCTGCTTATTTTTAGACCGTATATAATGTGAGAAAAATGAACTCCTTTTTTTTTGAAACCATTGCTGATTTGCTTTTCTATAACTTGCAGCCTAAAGCATTCCTACCTAATATACAGTTATCCCTCAGTATTGGGGAGATTGGTTCCAGGAACCCTGTGGGTACCAAAACCTGTGAATGTTCAAGTCCCTTATATAAAATGACATGTATAATCTACACACATTCCCCCGTATACTTTAAATCATCTCTAGATTACTTATAACACCTAATACAATGTAAATGCTATGTAAATAGTTGTTATGCTATATTTCAAAACTTTGTATTATTTTTGTTGTTACTTATTATTTTTTTTTAAAAAAATATTTTCCATCTGTGGAATATTTGGATAAGGAGCGCCGACTGTATTTTCCTAGTGGAGTTGGGACTTGGGTCAGGCAGTCTGGATCCAGAGCCCATGTTCTTAATCTTGGCACTGTTATGCACATTTGTGTGACTAAACAAATGGGGACAAACATCTCTGTGTGCACGTACAACTTCTCTTGCTGTTTTATTAAGGAAGAAAAGTTGCCAGGCTTATGTTACACCCTCTGCTTGTGTCCAAAACCCAACGGTACAGATGAAGGATGGGGGAAATGAGACTGAGCAGCAGCATGCATGAGAATGACTGAAGCAATTTAGCGTAAAGGGCATTCCTTGGATCAGTTGTGGGCTACTGAAAATGCTGATTTGGCCAGAGAGGTCTTTAGAGAATTGTGATGTCGCCATAGAAGTGTGGTGTTCAGTTCTGACAAAACAAATGAAGACATATTTTGAGAAAAATATGCTGTGTGAAAGAAACCTTGCACAAAAGAATACTGCCCTATCACAGGTGCTCTAAGAAGCAGACACGGAGGCAACATTAAATGGGTAAGAGTTTTATCAAGGGAAATGACCATGAGAGAAATAGGAAGGGAGCTGGGAAAGGCTGGGAAAGTGGAAAGGCTGTGTTGCCAGTGTGACCTCTAGTGAAGGAGAGAGGGTGGGTGGCAGCATCTTAGATGTGGAAAGTTCAGGAAGGTCCCAGGCTGTCCTGAAACTAAAGCCAGCTGTCAGAGGAGTTCTGTTTCTGGCTGGAACCCGCCTGCCCTAGTCCTGCACCTCACTCAGTCATTGACTAGGAGCAGCCAGTGGGAGGCTCTGCAAATGTGAAGGGTTTTGGAAGCCAGTAGCTGAGGCCTTAGTTGTTCACCCTCCCAGGAGTTGAATGTCTGAGGGGCACCTTCTTTCTCACAGCTGCTGTAAGTACAGAATGTATGATTACGTTTAAATGAAGTTCTAGACTAGGCAAAACTAATCTATGGTGGAAGAAAATCAGAGCAGTGGTTTCTCCTGGGAGTGGGGTTAGGGGGTGGAGACTAACTAGGGAAGGGTATAAAGAAACTTTCTGTTCTATATAGATATCTAGATCTATATCTTGGGGTTACACAGCTGTATGCGATTGACAAAACTCAGTGGACACTGAAGTTTTGTGCATTTCATCATAAGCTTTATATAAAAAAACTATAAATAGATATTAAACTCTAGCAAATGATATGGAAGCTGAAGTATTTAGGGGGAAGTCTGCAATTTACTTTGAAATGTATCAAAAAATAAGATGAAACTTGACACTCATTAGGATAGTTACTATTTAAAAAAAAAAAAACAGAAAATAACAGGTGTTGGTGAGGTTGTGGAAAAATCAAAATCCCTGTGCACTGTCGGTGGCAATGCAAAATGGTGTAGCCGCTGTGGAAAACAGTATGGCAGTTCCTGAAAAAATTACAAATAGAATTACCACGTGATAGAGCAATTTCAGGTTTGGACATATATTCAAAAGAGCTGAAAGCAAGTTCTAAAAGAGATATTTGCATGCTCCATAGCATGCTGCATGTTCATAGTAACATTATTCACAACCAAGAGATGGGAGCAACACAAATGTCCATCAATGGATGAATGGATATATATATATATATATATATATATATATATACGCACACACACACATACACAATGGAATATTATTCAGCCTTAAAAATGAAAGAAATCCTATTGCATGCTACAACGTGGATGAACCTTGAGGACATTATGCTAAGAAGAATAAATAAGCCAGTCACAAAAAGACAAATGTTGTATGATTCCACTTATATGAGGCAACTAAAGTAGTCAAATTCACAGAAACAGAAAGTAGAATGGTGATTACCAAGGCTGGGGGGAGGGGACTTGTTCAATGGGTACAGAGTTTCAGTTTCGCAAGATGAAAAAGTTGTGGACATCAATTGCGCAACAAAGTGAATATACTTAACACTACCAAATTATACACTTAAAAGGGTTAAGATGGTAAGTTTCATGTTATGTATATTTTACCACAATTGAAAAGACCAAAAATAAGATGGAGCAACAGACAGATAGAGGAGTGGGGATAAATGGATGAAGTAAGTACAGCTAAATGTTGATGGTAGAATCTGAATGGTGGGTATCCAGATGCTCACTGTAAAATTTTTTCAACTTTGCTATGTGTTTGAAATTTTTCACTAAAAAGGAAAAGAAGAAATGTTTTGGAAAATTGGACTATACTTAGAGAGGAAAGAGCATGATTAGAGAGTGGAAACAAAACTATCATGTGGGGAATAGCTGAAAGGACGGCAGATGTTTAACATGAAGGTGAGAAGACTTGAGGCCATGTGTCTTTCTTCTAGTATGTGAAGGGCTGGCATATTTAGGGGGCTTAGGCTTGTTCAACCTGACTCCAAGGGCTAGAACCAGAGCCATTAGATAAAGGTACCAGAAGGATAGAATTTTATTAAGTATAAGAATAGTTTGCTAGTAATCAATACCCCTTAAATATGGAATTAGGTAGTTCCCTGTCATTGACAGAGTTCAAGTATGTGTTGGTGAGGAGAGACAAATAGGACAATTGTCTGCTGGAAATCACCAGAGCTAGCTGGAGCAGTGGCTCCCCTACCTCCCAAAGGAAGGTGATGTCACACTGGCATGTATTAATAACTCCCCTGGTCAGCTGGTGTCCAGCTGCAGGATGCTGTCTCTGTTAGGAAGGTCCCTCTTAATGACCATAATGGTGCCAAAGTCACATGCTTGGTCAGGTGCTTCCTGGAGAGCAGCAGGAGCGCGGGGTCCCTTCTCTGGAGCATAGTTCATGATATGTTTAGCAGTGTCTAGCCCAAATACACTGCTTCATGGGATGGGAAGAGATAGAGGCTCTGTGCACTTTCTGTGGCTGAGCCTCTGCCTGTAAGTTCTAGCCTGAACCTTGGAACGTTTGCGATGTTTGCTCAAGCCTTTTGCTCAGCCCTTAGACATCATTTTGTAAGAAATATCACAGAGCGAATATAGGTGTTGCTGGTCAGATAGTTGCATTAATGCAATTTTGGTTCACTGTGGTCCCCATTGAGATAGCATAGGAGGTGAACTTTGGCTGCCTTGAACCAAAGCTTATGTCTACTTACAATACTGAACAAAGGCTTTGAAAATGATTAACACCCAGCTTCAGTAGAAGGCAGTTCTGCTTTCTTTAATGGGATGCGGCAACCAATGGAGCAGGGGTCCGACGGCCCCAGTCAAAGGCAGCACAAACTGGTTACTGCCAAGATGAAGCCCAAAGTTGACTGCACATAACATTTGGCCTCATTTTAATGCTAAAAATCACGTCCAGGGGTGGAAATTTAACATGCTAATGAGACATGTGATGTATAAAGAAGCATGATCCCCGAATGAACAACTGCCAACAAAACTCTGCCTCTACATGCTTCAATTTTAATGTTGGCGTCAAACTTTCTCTCTCTACCCTTTAAAAGTTCCCCAGTCCTTTGTTCAGAGACACAATCTGGTTGCTCCTTAATGAGCACTGTCTCCCTTTTGTTCAAGCAAAAGCCCCCACCCCAAAGCCTTGCCTGTATAAATTCCTTTTTTGGTTGCATGCCAATTTCTATGGACTCAGGGGGACCAAGAACTGTGAGGTCGGCAACACCGTTGCTTTAAATACCACCATAAACTGGTGTCTCCTAAAATTATATCTTCAGGTCAGACTACTTTCTTGATCTCCTGATCTCCTGCTACTCGACATCCCCACATTAGATGTGTAATGGGCATCGTAAGTGCTCAAGTGGCCATAACTGAGTTCCTCACCCCGTCACCACTCCCAGTTCTACTTCTCTTGGATTTCCCCATCTCAGTTATTGGCAACTGTATCCTTTTCCTTATGCTCTGAACCTTGATTTCATACTTGACCCCTCTCTTTCTCTCCTCCTCTAATACTCAGCAAATCCTATTGGTTCTATGTTCAAAAAATATCCAGAATCTCACCATTCACAAACCCACTGCCACCATCATCTCTTGTTTGGTTGTTTTAATATTTCCAACCTCTTCCCTTTGCTTCTTCCGCCCTAAGAGTGGCAGCTGCTTCCTGCAGTTGCTACCTCTATGATAATTTACAGTCCCATTTTTACCCTATGGGTTACTTAATCAACAACTTGTTAATGGAAAAAAAAAGCCAAACTCTGTAAAATAATTTTAAAGAGATTTACTCTGAGCCAAATTTGAGGACCACGACCCAGAGCCAGGCCCAAGAAGCCTTGAGCAAGTGGACTCGCTGTGGCTGGGTTACAGTTTGGTTTTATACATTTCAGGGAGACAGGGGTTACAAGTAAAGTCACAAATCAATACGTGGGAGGCATACATTGGTTTGGCCCGAAAAGGTGGGCCATCTCGAAGCAGGGGGTGGGGCTTACAGGTTCTAGGCGGGTTTAAAGATTCTTTGACTTGTAGTTGGTTAAAGACATGAAGCTTTGTCTAAAGGCTTGGAAAGTTTTAACATAAGGAGCTGTTTATCAGAGATAAGCCACCAGACATATGTTTGTTGTATAAATTGAGGACCTGCAGGTTTGTCTTGCATACCCTTGGGCCTGTTAATTGGTTACAAAGGATGTCCCCAAGAAGGGAGGGGGGCATGATGAGGCATGTCTGACTTCCTTCCTCCTGGCAGGCAGTTCAGTTTTAAGGTACCCTCTTGGCCAGGAGGGGGTCCATTCTGTCAGTTGGTGGGGGGTGAGCTTTAAGATTTTATTTTAGTTCACACTATTTAAAATTGCAAAAAAAAAAAAAAACAAATTTGTAAACATCTATATGTCCTATTCCCCTGGTTAATTGTCCTCCTCCCACCAGAATGTAAACATGAATTTCTATTTTGTTCACTGCTGTATCTCCAGTGCCTAGATTAGTGTCTAATATATGGTCAAAACACAATATAGTGTGTCTTTGTTGAATGGATCCTATAATGTGTAGGAAAAGTAAGGTTTGCACAATTCACAGATATAACTGGAATAAAATCATCCTTTTTCTTCCCACTAGACTAAGAATAGGGTCAAAGGCTAAGAAGGTAAATGAATCTTTCCAACTGCTTGTAATAGTTTTGACTATGTCCTTGTATAATCAAGAGAGAGGCCAGGAAGAGCCTCTGAGGACTTAAAAACAGGGTGAGGGGCCCAATTTCTTTGCCCTTCTTCTCCCCAGGGAGCAACATATGAATGGAGGAGGAAGTTGGGGGTCTAAGGAAAATAACTAAGTGCTATTATTACTATTTTGCATAATAATGGAAAGCAGTAATTCTATTTTGGGAGAAAGAGGCTTGCAAATTAGTGCAATTAAGTATTAAGGAGGAAAACATTTCTTGGAGATTTAGAACATGCTGCATCTTAAAAGTAATGTGGTGGTGGTAGTGGTGGTGGTGTGTGTGTGTGTGTGTTTGTGTGTGTGTGTGTGTGTGTGTGTGTGTGTGTGTGAGAGAGAGAGAGAGAGGGAGAGAGAGAGAGAGAAATGAGTCCAAACTTATCCACTTATCCTTTTATCAGGAGCCCACTTTCACCACAATACCAACAGAAAAGAAGTCAAACTCCATAAAATGATTAGAGTTTTATTCTGAGCCAAGTTTTAGGGCCATAGCCTGGAGCCAGCCCAAGAAGCCTTGAGCAAGTGGCCTCGCTGTAGCTGGGTTACAGTTTGGTTTTATACATTTCAGGGAGACAGGGGTTACATGTAAAGTCGTAAATCAATACACGGAAGGTGTACATTGGTTTGACCAGAAAAGGTGGGACATCTCAAGGGGGGCACTTACAGGTTATAGGTGGGTTTAAAGACTCTTTGATTTGTAATTGGTTAAAGAAATGAAGCTTTGTCTAAAGACTTGGAAGGTTTTGAGTTAAGATAAGGAAGTCTGCTAATCAGAGACGAGCCACCTGCCATATACCCAGACTCCAGTGATCTGTTGTATAAATTGAGGACCTGCGGATGTGGTTTAAGCTTTGTCTTGCATAGCCTTAGGCCTGTGAATGAGCTACAAAGGATATCTCCAAGAAGGGAGGGGGGCATGTTGAGGTATGTCTGACCTCCCTTTTCATGGTATTTCTGGTGTCCCCTTGGCCAAGAGGGGATCCATTCAGTCAGTTGGGGAGAGCTTAATATTTTATTTTAGTTAACAACAACTAACCCACTACTACCATAACTGCATTAATCCCTGGGGGTGGGAGGTGGAGCCCTCATGGCCTAATCACATCCTAAATGTTCCACTTCTTAATACTGTTAGAGTGGCAATTCAGTTTCCAACATGAACTTTTGGGGGACACATTCAAACTGTAGCAAACATTGAGAAGAAAATGAAACAGTATAACATGTTAAACAGGGATTGCACAGGAGTGGTGGTCAGAGTGTAAGCAGCTCCATAAGCAAAAATGCCATTTTATGATCCTCTTATGTTTCAAGTTCCCAGGCCAGTAAGATTACTGACCAGAACTTTGTAACTTTCTGTTGCACTGATACATTCCCTTTGAGTTTTTTTCCCCAGAAACGGCAGAACTTCCTTGCAGCTATGAGATAACTACACAGCCTTACACCCCGTTTGCCCAGAGAAGACAAGATTAGCGACACCCCACCACAGATTGTGCCCCAAAGACCTGCTGAGCAACCTACTGCCTGCATCCCACCTGCACACAAGGCTGAAAGAACGACCAATATTAACCCCTAGCTCATTATACTACTAAAATCCCCACCCTGGGAGGGGCTTATCCACCATTTTTTGATCATGGGATGTATGTACTAGCATGATTTCTCACTGTGCTTGCGTGCCCTGCACTCTGCCCCAAACATGTAATGATGCTCACTCTCTTCATGCATTATTCTTTTCACCTCCAGAAATGCCCCTCACCCTATAGATTGGGGAGGTGGATTTTAGGCAGTCCATTCCTCCCCACTCCCAGTTGATGTATTCTCCGCAATACATCTCCTTTCTTCCTTGGTAATCCCTGCTGTCTCAGTAATTGGCTTTCTGAGTGGTGAGCAACAGAAAGAACTCTCCTTTGTGGGTTCATTAACAAGATTACAAAGAGCCACCTCACTGAGAAAGGGACATTTAAGTGAAACCAAATTAGAAAAAGGGGATGAGAGTTTGGGGCCGAGGAAATAGCAAGGGCAGAGATCGTCAGGTAGGAGGCAGTTTGGCACATTGGTGGAGGGGATCAAGGCCATTTGGAGAAACAGAAGCCATATGAGGTGGGGCTCATGGGTCATGGGAAGAAGTCTTGATTCTACTCTAAGTCACTTTGGAGTGAATCATCCAGGAAGGAGAGGCGTCATATAAAACCAACCCTTTCTTAACATGTACCTTGGAAGTAAAGGAGGCTGATGCATTGGGTATGACTTAGTACAATTTTAATATAGAGTCTCATTATAAAAGGAAAGGATAATCTATCTTGCTTCTGAATGCATCTAAGTGCTTTAACTATAATGAAGGTTTGCTTTAAGAAATTTGTAAATCTGCTTTCCTGTGTAGTTCAAATCTATGTCTAAGGGACTCATTCGTGATGAGAGCAGCTATTGATCATCCTCCACACCATCGTGTTTCCTGCGCTTGGAAGCTATTTTTAAAAAACTCCCCACCTGTCATTTTTCGCTCTTAGATAGTTAATCCTACTTTCTAAAGTTTAGTCCTTTCCTTTAAATCTTGAGCCTTTGAGCTCTAGTAAAACGAGGTTAAATTTTTTCAGGAAAGTTACAGAAAGATTAAATTGTTCACTTGAAAGTTGTTAAAGGGGTTAACAGTCTTTTTGCCGGTTTGTCCAATTTCAGGTTTCTATCATGTTGAGAACAACCATACTGTTTTGCCTATTACCTTTTTTGTTTTGTGAACTAAAATAAAATCTTAATCCTCCCCAGCCAATTGAATGGATCCCCTCTTGGCCAAGGGGAACTCCCCCCCCTCCAAAAAAAAAAAACATTAAAGCTGAATTGGCCATGAGCAGAAGGGAAGTCAGATATGCCTAGTTATGCCCTGCCCCTTTTGGAGTTATTCTTTGTTGCAGTAAGATACAAAATCATTAACGTGCCTAAGGCCACGTAATATAAAGCTTAAACCATACCTGCGGGTCATCAATTTACTTTACAGATCACTTGAGTCTAGGTATATGTCTGGTGGCTTGTCTCTGATTAACAGACTTCCTTATCTTAACTTAAACATTCCAAACCTTTAGAAAAAGCTTCATTTCTTTAACCAATTGCAAATCAAAGAATCTTTAAACCCACCTATAACCTGTAATGCCCAGCTTTGAGATATCCTGCCTTATCAGGCCAAATCAATGTATGCCTTCCATGTACTGATATATGATTTTACATGTAATTTCTGTCTCCCTAAAATGTATAAAACCAAACCATAAGCCAACCACAGTGAGGCCACTTGCTCAATGCTTCTTCCATGTGCCTCTCCAGGCCATGGGCTCACATATTGGGCTCAGAATAAACCTCTTTAAATTACTTTACAGAGTTTGGGTTCTTTTCAATTGATTGTTTGTTTTTTAAATTGACATTCTTATTGAATTTTCAGGAAAGTTGTTTGGATTATGGGATGAAGGTGAGGCAAGAAGGCCCTTGTCCTGACCCTGCTAGGGTGGTTTAAATATGGTTTTGACTGGAGGCCTGGAGATGAAGTAGGAAACCTTCTAGGCTCCCTCCAACTCTGTGAACTATTGCTGACCTGTGTCCATGCTATTCTTTTGAACCAGGAGGTGTTTGATAAACAGTGTTGACTCTGGGGAAAAAAGAGTTGCTTCTTGAAGAATACAGGGCCTGTAAATATTAAAGTAACGTTTTCTCTCACAGGGATTGTGGTCAACCTAACTCTCTCCAGTGGGAAGTGAATTAACTCAGAGCATCAATCTCCTAATTAGAAGAGCACAGCAATGGTCCCCAAGTGAAGAAGACATGGAACAAAATCACCCAGGGAACTACACACATCACTTCTCTCCCTCTCCCTACCCCTCAGGGTCTGATGGGGGTGAGCATGTCAGAATGGCCCGGGGAAGGATGGGTATGAATGGTTTTGACAAGTTTCCCAGGCAACGCAGAGAGGCAACTCTCCCTCACCTAATTGGAATCATTGGGCAAAAGAAATACCCAATGTTACTTATGAAAGTTTAAAATACACACTCTTGGTTTTGCTGTAGGAATTTATTATGCAGAAATACTTGTACATTCATTCAAAAACAAATGCACAAGGATGGGAATTATAGCAGTCTGAACAGCAATGATAGTGATAATAATAATCTTTAAGTCCATCAGTAGGGGACTGGTTAAATGTATGGTTCAGCCATACTAGGAGATTCTGTGCCTTGGTTAGAAAGAACAAGGCCAAACTATAAAGCATAAAGTTAGGGCATAAGCACTAACATGGAGTAATCCCCCAGGTATATAGTTGGGTAGAAAAAGCAAGCTGCAAAACAATATGCATGATGTGATGTTTTTGTAAAACAAAACACACATGTACACATGTTGAAGTGCATAAAAAATTCTGGAAAGAGATACACAAATTCTTTTTTTTTTATTGTTTGTTATTATAGGGGTACAGATGTTTAGGTTACGTGTGTTGCCCTTGCCCCCCCTTCCCCCCAAGTCCCAGTTTCAAGCGTGTCCATCTCTCGGATGGTGCACATTGCACGCTTTGTGGAGATACACAAATTCTTAACATTGGTTACTTAGAAGATGAGAGTGGAATAGGGTGGAAGTTTCCATTTTTAAAGTGGACTTTGGCATTTAAACTTTTTTACAGTTAGCATTTATTCGTGAAGTGTTTTTCTTTTTTGTCCAAAGAAAAAAATTGATTGAAAAAAAAGTAAATTCCCAACAAGTTTCCTTTGCCTCGCGGTCCTCTGTCTATTCTCCATCACAGCCTCTTCGGGTGTCTTCGCCAGCATCACCTCCTCTCTTCACACCCACACCCAGCCTTCTGTCACTAGCATCATGTGGCAAATGAATGAGAGGAAGTAAACAAAAGTTACAGATGTTTTATGGGGGGAGGAGAAAGGGAAGCAAAGCCCCTATCCTGTGACAGGCCACTGTTAGACAGGGTGCATGGTTTACCAATATAATCCTCAAGACAAGCCTGAGAGGTAGCATTTTACAGATTTTATCCAAGCCAATCACAATCTATCTGTTTTGAATACCATTTAAAATGTGGACTTGAATTAGGAATAAGTAATTTTATACTTGGATCAGGCCCTTACAATCCCCGCTGGGTTTAGCCAACATCTTCCCAAATGGGCTCAATGTGTTCCATTCCAACCACCTTCAATCTGTCCCAAGAGATATTTTTCCCTAACATAAACCTCATCACATCTCTTTCTTGCTTAAAATTCTTCAAGGATTAAACATTGCCTACAGGACAATATTGAAATTTACAGGTAGAGTTCCTAAGTCCCTTGATGATGTGGCCCCTGACAATCTTTTCAGTTTTATCTCCTGCCACTTGCCCCACCCTTTGGCAAGCTAAGCAACTGGCGATTCCTTGAACACTTCATTTGTTTTCATTCCTTGGGTCACTGTATATGTAGAATATTGGGGTTTTTCTGATGAATTCCTACCTGTCTTTCAAAACTAAATTCATAGACCAGAAACCTCTTCTGACCCACCTAAGCTCTCTCTCCTCTACTTAATGCCATATCCTGTATACCTGGTGTTTTATAAATATTTGCATTTTGTTAACCTGTTTAATTTTCCTACTAGACTTTTACCTCCTTGAGGATGGCGACCTTGTTTTCTTTGTTATTTGTATACCCAATATCCAGAAGGCATATGCTAGATAGTAAATAAATGCTTAGTCATGGGTAAATAAAAATTAAATATGTAGTCAATTGAAATATATTTTGAGGGGGTGAATAAGGATTTGAAGAAGAACATATGCAGGAGCCTCATGATTTGAAATAATCTCCTAGGAGTAAAAGTTGAAGGTAAAATCGATCTGTAAGATTTGGGCACCAGACGATATAGAATTCTCAGGAAGTCAGAGTCCTACTTGAATGAAATGCGATTATCATTGATTTCAAAAATTTCTTGCCTTGGAAGCTTATATAGGATTGTGTGTTACAGAGACATCAGCCACACAGCAAACAAAGAAAGAGGTAAAAATCAGACTCGTATGCAAACTCAGTACTAAAAACGGAGTCACTGTGCCACACAAAACAGATGAGGTGTGGACTTTAAAGAAAAAAAATGTGACTGGAGTGAAGAAGAAATGTTGCTCAGAGGTGCACTTTTTGTTCTTTCACTAAGTTCCTGCATATAGAAAATTGATGTTAAGAGCAGCTGAAGCAAATTCTAATGGCTGGGGAATGATTTTAAAATAGAACATTGACAGTAGGCCACAACACTTTCTCGTAATTACTCATCTGGGTAAGGATTTCAAAAATGTATTAGCCATAAAGGAAAGACTCCAGACAGACACCTGCAATTCAAAATGTTTAGGCTGTTTCAGTTATGATGACTATTTTAAGCGTATACACGCATGCACACACACACACACACACACACACACACACACACACACACACCCAAAGCCCAAATATGTGTTGATTTATTCTACTAATAGGCCTTTGCTTTAGGTATTAAGAGCTTGGAATAATGACACAACCCGCGAGGAGAGAAAAAAGTTCTCATGACATAAATACTGCCCTCAGTGCAGAAAAGAGTTAACATAGCAGGCCTAACTGCTTAGCCTTAGAAAGTCCTGCTTACAACATTGGCCCTTGGCCGGCGTCTGGAAACTTGAATTTCAGGAGGGTTTTCGCCATTTCTCATTGTGCTTGAACTGTTTGTACAAACAACGTGGTTTATGCTGAGCACCTGCTTTCCTTCTGGGAGTCTGGAATTTGGGTACATGCCAGGCAGAAGGTGCATATGTGACCAGCCCCTTGTCAAAGCCCTGGGTGCTGAGTCTTTAATGAGATTCCTTGGTAGACAACATTGCACAAATGTTGTGACAACTCATTGCTGGAGGAATTAAGAGCATCCTGTGTGACTCCACTGGGTGAAGACTCCTGGAAGCTTGTGCCTGTTTTCCTCCAGACGTTGCCCCTTGTACCTTTTCCCTTTGCTGATTTTACTTTGTGTCCTTTCACTGTACGAAGCCTTAGCCATGCGTACAACTGTATGCTGAGTCCTATAAGTTTTCCTAGTGAATCATGGAACCTGGGGGTCTTGGGGATCCTGAAATCTGCTCCCCAAACACCAGATTTGGATGCTTTTATGACCTTACTTGAAAATTATTCTTATTTAATACTCTCAGATCCTCTCCCAACATATCTTCCTCTTGGATGTGCTACAAATATCCAGTCAGAGCCTACTTTAAAAAAAAAAAAAAAAAAAAACTCATTGTTACATACATAGTTCTACAAAACAAATGTAATTAGAAGTTGAAGTTTTCCCCAAAATAAGCTAGGCAGTTTTGTCTAAACTTAAAGTATTCAAACATTGTAACTGACTTAATGAAAAAGTCTATAGGGATGTGCAGCCCCTTGGGAATATTCTGTTTCAATGTGAAGAAACCTGACTCACTTTCTAAAAAAGAGGAATGCTTGAGATTTCCTTTTCTCTCTTTTCCATCTGGCAAATCCCTACTTAGCCTTCAAGATTCATTTCAAATGTCAGCTCCTCAGTGCAGCCTTCTAAACACCCCCAGGCTAAGTGGATCCTTCCTTTATCAGTCTGTAGGTTGCATTTTGTGCCTGCCTCTTCCATATACTGATCATGTTACATTCAGATTATTTATATAGCTCTCTCTCTCCTGAACTTTGAGGTTCAGGACTATGTCTAACCATCCACTAATTCCCAGATCATACCTTAGTGTGTGACACAAAGCAGGTACCCAGAAATGGTTGGTTACTGTAGGGTGGGGGGCAAGGAAGCTTCCTCTACCCTCTTAGGGTCTCTGGCTGGGTCTGAAAACTAAACTGACAATGACAGATTAACAGGAGAAAGTTATACAAATTTATTTAATGTAAGTTTTACATGACACAGGAGCCTTCATAAGGGAACAAAGACCCAAACCCAAAGAAATGGTTCAACCCGAGCATTTTTATACTAGGTTTGATGAAGAGTGGAGAGTCGTGGGAAAACATGATAGGACAAGGGAGTGTGAGCTAAGGGTAGTAAACTGGGGGACACTTAGCAAGGTCTATTCCTTTTGATTCCTCTCAGTGTTCCTTCATCTTTGGAGATAAAGATGCTTCTTTCTTTCTTCTGGGTGTAGGGAGGGCACCTCTCACATGAGGGTCTTCTGACTTGTTTCAGAGGAGAAAGGGGAGAGAACAGAGAGTCCTGCTTGCACTTGCTGTTTCTCAAATTCCTTCAGTTTAAAATATTCAATATGCCAAGGTGCCATATTTTGGGATAGTGTGTGCTGAACTCCATCAACACATAATAATAAATGAATCGCTAGGCATCTCCTTAATTCGTAGATCAAATACATTTATGTTCGAGAGACCTTTTATTAATTGTGGTACTCTGAGATATAATTGAGTGATCTTGAACATTTTTTGAAAGGTGTAAAGCAAAGCACTATATTATTCTTGATTTTTCTTAATTGTCATCACTGAAAGTTTGTGTTACTATTATTACTGTATGCAAATACAACTCCTGGTATTTTGAAAATCTGAAGTTGAGCATCACTGTTCTAACTTGCTACGGAGCCAGACAGTATCTCATTACATCATATTTCATCTTTTTAGAAACTGACCAAACATGATCACAGGGGAAGCGGCAAAGGGATAACAGTTGTACTACTTCAAAGCAAACATCAGCCAGTGGCTCTGGTCTCAGCAAGGACCTCCTACTTACCAAATACAGTGGCCTCTTTGCCTTCAACTCTCACAGTGTTTGAAGCTGTTGCCTTCCTGTTTCTTGAGAGTCTCTCATTTCTTGCTTCCTAAGACCCCTCACTGTTATCCACCTTCCAGTTCCTCTGCCCCTTCTCTACTTTCTTCTCTGGCTTTCCTTCCACCTCTTACCCCCTTAAATGTGTTCATTCACTCATATTCTATCCATGACCCTCTTTTATCTCTATTCCTTCCCTTGGAAAATAAGACAGTTAACAATTACTAAGCATTTACTATTCAATATAATTCTCCTCAAATTACATAGGTAGCATGATTATCCCCATTTACAGATGAGGAAACTGAGTCACAGAGAGGTTAAGTAAGCAGTTCAAGATCACCCGGCCCATAAGGGGAGAGGCTGGGAGTGAAACTCAGACAGCCTGGCTCCAGGGTCCAGGCTCTTAATTGCTCCATCACTCTTTCTAGAAAGCATCTACGAAGCAGGACTCTTTGGTTCAGGGTCTGGAAATGAATTACAGGACAGTGCTGAGTCTGGAAGAACTGAAGATTGGCTGGTTTCTTGTGAATGCCTCAAAGGGATCTCGAAATCAGTTTATTTAAAACAGAAACCATTATTTACTCTGAAGTTTTGAGACCAGGCAACTGAACAAACACTGACCCCAGATTAGTTTTCCTTACGGCTTTTCTGTCTCTGTTATTAATGCTACCATTGATGCTGTCTTCAGACATCAAATCTGAGTTATCTCTGGGTCTTTCTCCTTCATTTTCCAAATTCAATCTGCTGCCTAGATGTGAAAATTCTTTTTCGCAATCTTTTTGTTTGTTGGTTTTTCATATTCACTTCAAATCCTTCTTATTTCTCATCTGTTCTATTGTACTAATCTTCCAATCCGTCCACCTTCCTTATTTTACCTTCTACCATCCTATAGATTAGATTTCTTTTGTTAAAAAAAAATTAAATGGTGAACTTTTATTATCGTCAACAACAGAGAAGACTCTAGCCTGAAGTCTATGGGAACTGAGTTGCCCCACTGTGGAGGGCACAAGTTGTGGCAGTGCCTGGAAGACTTTCCTCAGAGATTCCCTTAGTCCTGCCATCCTACGGGAGGCATTTCTGGCTGAAAAATAATAACCTCACTCCTTAGCTTCACTTATAAACTTCTCCTCAGTCTGATGCCAACTCATCACATTCTCAGCCTTATCCCATTCTCACCCTTATCCCATCCCCAACTCCAGCCCAACTGTTCTACCTTTCTATTCCTGAATGAGTTTGGGGCTTTTCCTTATGCTTTTCCCTTTGTCTGGAATGTTCTTTCCACCGTCTCCACCTATTGGAAGTCCACTCATCCTTTAAGGCCATTCTCTAATACCAACTGCATTAATTCATCCATCCATCCATCCATTCACTTATTCTTTCTTTCATCCATCGAATATTTAATTAAAGACACTGCTCCAGGTTATCAGTGCAAAGGTGTCCAAGGCTTAGCCTTGCCCTCCAGATACCCATAGTTCCATAGGGAAGAGAGTTGGGTAATATAGAGTATGGCACAGTCTACTCATGTACATGGTGCTGAGGGAAGAGAAAGACAGATCAGCTAACTCTTCTGAAGTGGGCAGAGGATAGGGGGATAATGACAGAGACTTCATAGACAAGATGTTTGAGCTCCATGACTGTATCAGTCCAAAGTGACCTCGTAACCCTCCATTCACCCTTGGTGTGACATAAACATCACAATCACCGTGTATTGTGTAGTGCCAGGCACATTGTCATCTTTTGTGAAAAAAATATTTAAGGGATGAATGAACACATTTCTATTACATTAAAAGTTCCTGAAAAGCAGGGGCAGTGGTTCTCCTACATTGTATTCTGTAAGGTGCTCACTAAGTCATCCTTCAATTAGGTGCATTTATTACATTCCATTGATTGGAATTTGACTTTTTGTATGGGCACATCTGAATGCAGTAGAAAACTTATTTCAGGATTTAAGAAATATTTGCATCATTTAAGGAGCTTATTAAATTCTAAAAAAATCCAATTTAAAAGCCTTTTTATTGAACCAAGAGCGAAAGTAATGAAAACCAATTTTGTGAAGTTAAAAAAACAGACTCTTAATAATAATTGTTTTTGAACTCCCTATTGCTTGACTCAATACATTTTGTTTCTGGGTAAAACTTTTCTGTCCTCTTGGGAACTCCCTAACCAATCCCAAAGTTATACAATAATTGAAGTTGTTAACTACTCTGCCAAATGTGGATCATTTGCCTGGGAGTTTGAATCACTTTTAAAAGCACACTAATATTGCTTGTGGTGAAGAAAACAGTTTGTGGATGGTTTGGAAAAATCCTGTGAATTCACTTCAGTTTTTTTCCTCAACTTAAATTAAACTATTATTAAATTTCAAATGTTTTATTAGATATAGCATGTCTAGTCCAATTCTATTTTTATGAAATTATTTCAGGGTGTCTGGATTGCTATATTCTCTGTCTGCATCATTGGGTCTGTTGATGTTGGCTAGTTCCACATAGTGGGACTTTGGGGGATTTGTAGCTTTCTTCTTTGTACTTTGATGTATTGCTTGATTCAAAAAAAATAAAGAGCATTTCTCCATTTTATAAAATCAATATGTCATTACTTGCTTTAAAAAATGTATTCTTTGTGTTTCAGATTTCAATTCAGACAATAAATGCTTATGGAGTGTCTATCTAGGTCATTAAAAATGAAATGTCTGATTTCAAATCAAAAGTGTGGTTTATTATATTTCTAACAAGAAGTGGTACAATTAATCAAAGTATACACCTAAACTATCGATACAGTTTTTCCATCTTAATGGTAGCTTGTTTATGCCAACAGCAAGGAAGCCTAGAGACTGAGTGGCGATGAAATCGCGAAAGGCATTTTCCACAGTTTGTTGACAATTGAATATTTTTCCTTGCAAGAAGTGGTCCAATGCCTGAGAGAAGTGGTAGTCAGTTGTTGCAAGGTGTGGTGAATACAGTGGATGACAGAGAGTTTCCAAGTCCAGCCTTTGTAGTTTGAGCAGCATTGTTTGTGCTACATGTAGTAGAGTGTTGTCTTGCAAGAGGATTGCCCTGTCTTTATTGACTAATCTGGGCTGCTTAATCGCAAGCATCCTGTTTGTTTCATCCAATTGATTGCAATAGACATCCCCTGTAATCCTTCCCAAACACTTCCTTGGTATTTTGAGCTGTCTGTGCTGCACTGGTTACAGATAGTAACGGATCAGGAGGCTGGGGACAGGAAAGGCAGAGAGCAGAGCATGAGCAAAGTCCTAGAGGGAAGAAATGGTGTGGTTTGTGTGGTGTGCTGGCACAGCTAGTATGGAAAGATAGTAAAGAGGTGTCCAAACACCAGCTCGAGAAAGGCTTTCTTGCTACTCCAAGCCACCTGTGCTATGCTAGGGAGCTTAGTAGGAAATGAGATGCCACAGAAGCGGTACACAAAAGAAAGTGACACTGGTCAGATTTGTGATTTAGATAAATCACTCAGGTGGCACCAGGTATGGATACAAGGCTGGCAAGACTAGATGCTGAGACCAGTTAGGTTTTTGCCACAATTCATAGATGAGATGGCAAGGGCTTAAACTAAAGCAGTGGAGGTAGGAGTAGAGAAATGGGTGGTGGCTTTGAAGCATATATAGTAGGTGGAATTACCAGGGCTTGGTGTTTGACTGCTGTGGAGGTTAAGAGGAAAGCTCTAGGATCATCCTCAAGTTTTTGGGTGTGTGTCCTTTGCTGAAATAAAAGACAGGAGACAAATTTCAGGGGAAATAGTGATGAGTTCTGTTTTGGACTTTTTGGGTTACAGGTGCCTGTGGACCACCCAAAAGGGCCCACACAGCAGGAATTTGGATATAGTATTCTGCAGGGGAGGAAAAATATTTTTTTCCATGCACCCTCCTAGATTCTCTGGCTGGGGCTGACAAAGACAGTTTAACAAAAGAAAACATACAAATTCATTTAATATAAGTTTTACGTGACATGGGAGCCTTCTTAAGGAAATGAAGACTCAAAGAAACCGTAAAACTTGAGCATTTCTCTACCAGGTTTGATGAAGAGTGGAGAGTCATGGGAAAACATGATAGGACAAGGGGGTGTGAGCTAAGGGTAGTAAACTAGGGGATGCTTAACAAGGCCTGTTCATTCAGATTCCTCTTGGTGTCCCTCTGTCTTTGGGGAAATACTCCTTTCTTTCCTCCAGGTCTAGGGCGCTTCTCACATGAGGGTTTTCTGACCTGCTTAAGGGGAAGGTTAGGGAGTCCTTTCTGCACCTGTTGTTTCTCAAATTCCTTCAGCTTGAAATATTCAATATGCCAAGGTGCTATATTTTGGGGTAGCATGTTCTGAACCCCATCAGTTCTAAAGCTCAGGGGAGAGTTCTAGGTAAGGCATGGATTAGGAAGCACCTATGGTTAAATGCATGAGGTCAGGGAAAATCGATCAGAGCATGTGAAGAGTTATGGACTGAGGATGAGAAGCAGGTAGATTGAGAGAGGAGCATGAAGGAGACAGAGAAACAACATCCAGGGGCCTCTTTTCAAAGAGGCCCCAGAAAGGCCAGAGAGGCCCCCAGAAAGAGGCCCCAGAGAGGGCAATGCTATTGCCGGGGCACTAGAGACTTTCTAGGAGGAACAGTGGACCACAGTGTCAAATGCTTCAGGACAATCCAGAAGGTAAAGGTGGGAAAATATCCATTGAGTTTGACAACCAGAGGGTCATTCATAACCTTTGTCAGAGCAGTTGCAGTACAGGGGCTGAGTAGATACTCTAACCCTGGCCTGCGTGAGGGCAGGCCTATGGCTAAGGGGAGATTATTTTTTCCTGCCTTCAGCCAGCCCAAATCAATCGAGCTTCTTTGTACAATCATGTAGGGATATGTTCTGAGAAATGACTTGTTAGGTGACTTTGTCATTGTGTGAACATCCCAGGGTGCACTTAACACAAACCTAGATGGTACAGCCTACTACACACCTAGGATATATGGTGTAGCCTATTGCTCCTAGGCTACAATCCTGTACAGCAAGTTACTATACTGAATACTGTAGACAACTGTACACATTGCTAAGTATTTATGCATCTAAACATATCTAAACAGAAAAGAAAAGGTACAGTAAAAATATTGCATGATAGATAAAGAATGGTACATCTGTATAGGGCACTTACTATGAATGGAGTTTGCAGGACTTGAAGTTGCTCTGGGTGAGTCAGTAAGTGAATGGTGAGTGAATGCAAAGTCCTAGAACAGTACTGTACGCTACTGCAGACTTTATAAACACTGTACTCTTAGGCTACAGTAAATTCATTTTAAAAGTTTTCTTTCATCAATAATAAATTAACCTTAGTTTACTGTAACATTTTACTTTATAAACTTTTTCATTTTTTAAAAATTTTTGACTCCTTTGTAATAATACTTATCATAGAACACAAACACATCATACAGCTATACGAAAGTATTTTCTTCCTTCCTTCCTTCCTTCCTTCCTTCCTTCCTTCCTTCCTTCCTTCCTTCCTTCCTTCCTTCCTTCCTTTTTCTTTCTTTCTTTCTTTCTTTCTTTCTTTCTTTCTTTCTTTCTTTCTTTCTTTCTTTCTTTCTTTCTTTCTTTTTCTTTCTTTCTTTCTTTTTCTTTCTTTCTTTCTCTTTCTTTCTTGCAAAATCTCACTGTCGCTCCTGGCTAGAGTGCAGTGATGCCATCATAGCTCACTGCAACCTCAAACTCCTGGGCTCAAGTGATCCTCCTGTCTCAGTGTCCCAAGTAGCTGGGACTATAGGCACATGCCATCATGCCCAGCTAATTTTTCTATTTTTTTTGGAGATGGGGTCTTTTTCTTGCTCAGGCTGGTCTCGAAGTCCTGGCCTTGAGCTGTCCTCCTGCCTCAGCTTCCCAGAGTGCTAGGATTACAGGCACGAACCACCTCGATCAACCTATTTTCTTTCTTTATATAGTTATTCTATAAGCTTTTTTTCATTTAAAAAATTTTAATTCATTTTTATACTTTTTAACTTTTTCATTAAAAGTTGAAGCACAAATACATACATTAGCCTAGGTCTATACCGGGTCAGGACCATCAATATCATTGTCTTCCATTTCCATATCTTGTCCCGCTGGAAGGTCTTCAGGGGCAATAACACACATGGAGCTGTCATCTCCTATGACAACAATGTCTTCTTCTGGAACAGCTCCTGAAGGACCTGCCTGAAGCTGTTTTACCGTTAACTTTTTTTTAATAAATAAAAAGAGCACACTCTAAAATAATGATGAAAGTATAGTATAGTAAATACATAATCCAGTAACATAGTTGTTTATTATCATTATCAAGTATTGTATACTGTACATAATTGTATGTGCTATACTTTTATACAAATGGCAGTGCAGTAGGTGTGTTTACACCAGCATCACCACGAACACGTGAGTAATGCATTTTGCTATGACATCACAATGGCTGCTACATCACTAGGAAAATAGGAATTTTTCAGCTCCATTACAACCTTATGGGACCACCATTGTACATGAAGTCTGGCATTGACTGAAACATTATTACATGGCGTATTAACTTAAATCACACAATTTATAAATTTACAAAGGAGAGCTTCTTCCTTCCTTCCTTCCTTCCTTCCTTCCTTCCTTCCTTCCTTCCTTCCTTCCTTCCTTTCTTTTCTTTCTTTCCCTTTCTTCCTTTCTTCCTTTCCTTCCTTCCTTCCTTCCTTTCTTTCTTTCTTTCTTTCTTTCTTTCTTTCTTTCTTTCTTCCTTTCTTTCCTTTCTTTCCTTTCTGACAGGGTCTTGCTCTGTCACCCAGGCTTGAGTACAGCAGCAAAATCAAAGTTCACTATAGCCTCGAACTCCTGGGCTCAAGTGATCTTCCTGCCTCAGCCTCCAAGTAGCTAGGACTATAGGCGCACACCACCACACCCAGCTAATTTCTCTATTTTTTGTAGAGACAGAGTCTCACTATGTTGCCCAGGCTGGTCTCAAACTCTTGGCCTCAAGCCAATCCTCCAACCTCAGCCTCCCAAAGTTCTGGGATTATAGGTGTGAACTTTATTTCTTATAAAGAGTTATGGCCTGCAATGTGGCCATGCTGACAGGCTGGAAAGCAGAGCCCCTGGCAGAGCCCAAAAGGCAGGCACTTCAAAATAGGGGAGAATGGAATAGAAATTTATTATAGGGTATGTATTCAGCAGGTTACAGAGGAGCTATGAATATTCATGAAGGTGGTCCTAATGCATGCATGCTGAATAAACATGTATGTTACATATGACCCATTTTCACCTTGGGGCAGACATTTAATATTTAAATGTATTATAATTAGGTCCTATACATCAAAAGGTAAAGCAGGGCCATGGAGGCACTCAAGTGTGCAGCCTCTGTAAACTGCCAGAACAAGAGCATGGCCTGTGTTGTTCTTATCAGGAGAAAGTTACTAAAATCAGTCTCTTGTCCAGTCAAAGCTGTGGTTACGGAAACAGGGAGCGGGGGCGGGGGGCGGTCAGCATCTGGTGGTAAAGCTGCAAATTGTTTCAATATTGCTTATCTCCAAGCCAGAGCTTTTTTAGTTGCTAGAGAAAAAGAAACCTTGTGGCAGTTAGAACATAGTTTATTCTCTAAGTGTAGGGGTGTGTGACTTAACTCTTGCCTGGTATGGCCTTAGGTACTGTTTATAATTTGGTATCTTATTGCCACAAAGAGCCTGTTTTGTCAGTCTTATGATTTCTATTTTAACATTAATGCTGGTCAGTTGTTGTGTCTAAACCCCCAAAGGGAAGGGGTGTAATGAGGCATGTCTGATCTCCTGGTCCTGTTATGGCCAGGAACTCGGTTTTTAAGGGTCCCTTTGTCCAAGAGAGGGATTCATTCAGTGGTTGGGGGTGCTTAGGATTTTATTTTTAGTTTACAGGTGCATGACTGTATCTCCATCACTGGTAGGAGGATTGTTTTTTAGGCTGTCATTTGCTGAGTGTAGCCCCTAAAGGATCCCAGCCTTGTTTGGGCCCCAGGACTCTCTCCTGCTCTTACAGGCTATAGACTTTAGTATTAGGTAATTAAATATGAAATGTCCAATTTTGAATCAAAAGTTTAGTTTATTATATCTCAAACAAGAAGCAGTACAATGAATCAAAGTATGCACCTAAACTATCGACACACTTTTGCCATCTTAACGGCAGCTTGTTTATGGCAGCAGTGAAAAAGTCTGGAGAGCCAGTGGTGATGAAATCACGAAAGGCCGTTTCTACAGCTTGTTGAGAATTGAATATGTTGCCTTGTAAGAAGTGGTCCAAAGCCTGGGAGAAATGCAAGGTGCAAGGTGTGGTGAATATAGTGGAAGACAGAGAGTTTCCAAGTCCAGCCTCTATAGTTTGAGCAGCGTTGTTTTTTGCAACATGTGGTCTTACAAGAGGATTAGTCTGTCTCTATTCACCAATCTTGGCTACTTAATTGCAAACATCCTCATCATTTTGTCCAATTGGTTGCAGTAGACATCTGCTGTAAAGGATTGATCAGGTTTCATAAAACTGTAGTGGATAATACCAGCGTTGAACCACCAAATAGATACCATTAGCTTTTTTTTGATGAATATTTGGTTTTGGACTGCGTTTCAGGACTTCATCTTTATCCAACCATTGTGCTGAATGCTTGCAATTGTCAAAAAGAATCTATTTTTCATCACGGGTAACAATACGATGTAGAAATGGTTCACCTTTATGTCATGACAGCAAAGAAAGGCATGCTTTGAGACAATTTCTCTTCTGACACTCATTTAATTCATGCAGTGTCCATCTGTCTAGCTTCTTTATCTTGCCAATTTGTTTCAAATAGTCCTATATTGTTGGAATAGTAACATCAAACCTTGCTGCTAATTCATGCACAGGTTGAGATGGATTTACTTCCACTATAGTTTTCAGCTCATCATTATCCACTTTGGTCTCAGGTCACCCACATGGCTCACTTTCAAGATTAAAATCACCAGATTGGACCTTCTCAAAGCATGGACATACTTTACTTTCATTAGCCACATCTTTCCCAAACACTTCGATGACATTTTGAGCTATCTTCACTGCATTGTTTCCATGATGGAACTCATATTCAAAAATAACACTAATTTTTGACTTATCCATGGCTTCACAAAAATTGCTCTAAAAAAAAATTTGAGAGATAATCACAAGCCAAAACATGCTTTTGAGAGAATGAGGATGTACCTTCACAATAGAAAAAACAAAACAAAACAAGAAGTGTCAAAGTGAAATGTCAGAGATATCAACTGTCAAACTTAGTACTTAAGGAAATCATTTCATAACATTTCATACTTAATAACCTATTCTATTAATATCATAGTTTCCTGGTTACTGAGGTGGAGAAACAATCTAACCTGGGGTAGGGCTCTCTTCTCTGGTTCACAGAATCCTTTCCATTTTTGGACCCTGGAAGTTTCCTTACTTTCCTTGAACTCAGCTGTATATTTAAAAGGAATTTGTTGCATTTTTTTTTTTTTTATCCAGGCTTTATACATGTCTCCTAGTGGGAGGTTTAAAAGGATATCTACTGTGTAATATTGCCAGAAATGGAAACACAGATCTCGTTCTGTACATTTAAATACACCACATGGACATAGTTTTTCCTTAGTCCCACAGTTATCCTATTTTGTTGCTTTTTCACCTTGTCTTGAGCTCTTTTTTTTTTTAAAATTGTTTTTTTAGAGACAGAGTCTTGCTATGTTGCTCAAGCTGGACTCAAACTCTTGGGCTCAAGGGATCCTCCAGCCTCAGCCTCCCACATAGCTGGGATTACAGGAACACACCACTCTACCTGGCAAGCTCTTCTTTTACAAGTTCTCTTAAAGCCTTGAATATTCTTTGGCGATTTTTTCTATTCCTTGCCATGATGTATATCATTCATTCAGTATGTTGCTAGGTTCCATTTTCTAATACTTTATTTAGGATTTTAACATCTGTGTCCATAAGTGACATTGACCCATAGTATTTTTCTTATTCTTTTCTTCCTTTTCTCCTTCTCTCTTTCCTTTCCTCCCTCCCTTCCCTTATTTCTTTCTTAGCAGTCTTTTTGTCTGGTATTAGAATCAGGATTAGCATCACAGAAAGAGTCGGAAACAATATACTTGTAAATTCTTTAACAAGATAAAAGAGAACATCTGTTCTTTAAAGAGGGGATCTCTCCCACTGAAACCCTCTGGACCTGGTGGCTTTTTAGCAGTAGATCTTGGATTACCTTTTACATCTCTTCAGTTGCTATCAGCTTACTCAGGTTTTTCACCTTTTATTTTTAAAATTATCATATAGTCAAAGGATACATACTTTCATTTAGACAGAAGGAATAAGCTCAAGAGATTTATTGTACAGCATGGTGACTATAGTTAATAGCCATGTATTGTATACTTAAAAATTGCAAAGAAAGTATATTTGAAGTGTTTGCAACACAAAAAAATGATAAGTATGTGAGGCAATGCATCTGTTAATCAACTTGAGTTAGTCATTCCATAATGTATACATACTTCAAAACATCATGTTGTCCTTGATAAATATATATAATTTTATTTGTCAATTAAATAACATTAAAAAATTAAGAGCCATCGAATCATACACTTTAAATGGGTGAATTGTTTGGTATGTGAATTATGTATCTCAATAAAGATGTTACCAAAAAAATTATCATATAGAAATATTGACTGTTTTTTCTTCCTTTTTTTTTTTTTTTTTATACAGGGTCTTGTTCTGTCACTCAGGCTAGAGTGCAGTAGCTTCATCATAGCTCACTGCAACCTCCTAGGCTCAAGCTATCCTCCTGCCTTGGCCTCCAGAGTAGCTGGGACAACAGGCGTGTGCCACCATGCCCAGCTAATTTTTTCTATTTTTTGGAGAGACGGGGGTCTCACTCTTGCTCAGGCTGGTCTCGAACTCTTGGCCTGAAATGCCTCAGCCTCCCAAAGTGCTAGGATTACAGGCATGAGCCACTGAGCCTGGCCTTGTTTTTTCTTTTGATGTACAGTTCTATGAATTTTAATACATGTAAATTTGTGTTACCCTTGCCATAATCAGCATATACAGTAATTGCAATGTCCCCAAAACTTTCTCGTGCTCCCCTTTATAGTCACACACTGCCCCCACCTCTAACTCCTGGCAATCATAGATGTTTTCTCCATCACTATAGTTTGTCTTTTCAAGAATGTCATATAAATGGAATCATACACTATGGAACCTTAAGTTGGGCTTCCTTCACTTAGCAAAATGCATTTCAGATTTATCCATGAGGTTGTGTGTATTGGGAGTTTATTTTTATAGCTGATTAGTATTCAATTTTATGAATGTACAATAGTTCATTTATCCATTCACTCAGTAAAGGACATTTGTGTTGTTTTCAGTTTTGGGCAATTACAGATAAAATTGTTATGAATATATGCACACAGGTTTTTGGGTGCATACAAGTTTTTGAACACATAAGGTTTCATTTCCCTAGGGTAAAGACCTGGGAGTGAGATATCTGGATCAGATGGTAGTATATGTTTAATTTTCTAAGAAACCACTAAACGGTGTTCCAGAGCTGCTATACCATTTTGCATCGCCACCAGCAGTGTAGGACAATTCCAGCCTCACTCATTCCTGTTCATTTGGCTTGTCTTTATGTTTCTCTGTAATGTTGATGGTGCCTTGTTGCTGCATGTATTGGATAATTTTTCACTGTGAGCTTTTGTGGCTGAAATTTGTTTTTAGTTATTTGGATTGTGATCTGTTGTATTTTCTGTAACTGAGGATTTATGTCTTTAAACCATTTGGAAAATCCTTAGTCATTACAACTTTGAAGCTTGCTTTTTCCGTGTTTTCTCTAATTCCTTTTTCTGGAACTCTATTAAGTATATGTTGGATCCTTTCATGTTTTTCTACATGCCTCTTTATTTCTCAATCATATTTTCCAGGTCTTAATCTCTTTGTGTTGCATCCTGGTAAATTTCCTGAGACACGTCTTCCAAGTCACCAATTCTTTCTTTAAATATATCTAATTCTTTAAATTGTGCATCAAAGTTTTAATTTTAATACATGTATTAAAATTCACAGAACTGTTCATCAAAAGAAAAAACAAGGCCAGGCTCAGTGGCTCATGCCTGTAATCCTAGCACTTTGGGAGGCCAAGGCACTTCAGGCCAAGAGTTTGAGACCAGCCTGAGCAAGAGTGAGACCCCTGTCTCTCCAAAAAATAGAAAAATTAGCCGGGCGTGGTGGCACACGCTTGTGGGCCCAGCTACTCAGGAGGCCGAGGCAGAGGCAAGAGGATCGCTTGAGCCCAGGAGGTTACAGTGAGCTATGATGACACCACGGCACTCTAGCCCAGGTGATTTCATTTGTCATTTCTAGAAGCTGTATTTCAAACATTCCTTATCTTTTTTACTGATATATTGTCCTTTTCTCAAATTTTTATTTATTTAAAAAAATATTTTCACATATTTATTATACAGTATTTCTGATGTGGTTTTCAGATCTGCTCTATTTCTTTGCCTTCTCACTTATATGGTTCTCTAAGAAAAGAAAAAAAAAAAGAAAAGAAATAAGAAGGGCACCTCTACTTAGAAGGAAAATAGACCAAAGCGGTCCTTAATTTGGTAGGTGGGAGGCAAGGAAGAGATCAGCTTGAGAGCCTGTTCTCTACAATTTTCCCTAAAGGAGCTGCCAGTGAAATAGTTTTTCTAATTGCATGTATCAAACCCTGTTATTTTTGTTTTGGTTTGTTTCATTTTTCAAGTTATGCCAAAGTTTGTAGAACACAGGAAATGGAAAACTTTTACAAAAATTATATTTCACATAATATTCTTTGACTGTTTCCTGCATGGAGAATTTTATAAAAGTCTCAGGAAAGTAAAACATTTCTTTATAGTTTTAATACATACGTTTATATGCCTAAATACTACTCTGTTGGTCTTTGATCTTCCTGTTTTTGATATAAAATTTAAAAATAAAGTTGCATTTATTGAGTGCCTATTAGGTGCCTGCTACAATGCTAAGTGCTTTACAGATATTTTTCATGTAATCTTCATGATCATCTATTTCATAGATGAAAAGCTAGAGCACAGAGAGGTACAGTGGTTTTCCCAAGTTTGTAAATTGCAGAGCTGGGATTTGAACACATGCCTTTCTTTCTCCAAATCTTGTCATTTCTATCAAGCCATTTGACTTTGGTAAGAAATGGCAGTAGTAAAAGGAGCTGTTTCCCAACGTTTATTCTCCAGTTCTCTGCTTCACATCTTTTATGATCTCCCATCGCAGTACTCATTTTCAGTTTTAACAGTTATTTTTATGTACTTTGCTCCCAAATATTCTGTCTTCAGTCCTAACATCTCCTTTAAATACCCTTGAACACTAATATAAAGATGTGGAACTGGATGTTGCAAGAGACAGCTGGACAGTAGTAAGGTGTGAAGGCCTTGGATCTGGACTGCCAAGGTTTGAATCCTGTTTCTGTCACTTGTCAGCTGAGTACCTTGGGCAAGTTGTTCAAATTCTCTGTGCCTAAATTCTCACTTACAAAAAGAGAATAAGACAAATTTGCTACTATGTCTCAAACATATAATTTCTAAAACTGATCTCTTTAACCTCCCCTAAAAGCACATCATCTTGCTTTGTATCCCTGCCCTCCTCCCCATTAGATTTGGGCTCTTTCTTGTCTCATCAGCTCCTAGTGCCCTTTCATGAAGTGTTTTGAACTTGTCTTTTTCTTTTCAATTCCTCAGCCATCACACTTTACTTCGTGTGTGATTACTTCTTCTTTTTTTCTTTTTTTGAGATGGGGTCTCACTGTGTCTCCCAGGCTGGAGTACAGTGGTGTCATCACAGCTCACTGCAGCTTCGAACTCCTGGGCTCAAGCGATCCTCCTGCTCAGCCTCTCGAGTAGCTGGAACTACAGACGCTTGCCACCGCACCTGGCTAATTTTTCTATTTTTTGTAGAGATGAAGTCTCACTCTTGCTTAGGCTGATCTTGAACTCCTGGCCATAAGAGATCCTCCCTCCTCAGCCTCCCAGAGTGCTAGGATCACAGGCATGAGCCACCGCACCTGGCCAAGCATGGATTATTTTAAGAACTCTTTTTTTTTTTTTTGGCTCTGTTTTCAGGCTTTTTCTCTTTTGATTCATCCAGTCTCTTTTCCATTTGAATACTGTATAGTGAAACTCTATAGTGAAATTCTATACATTTTGTTGGAAAAGATGGACAGAAACTTCAGGATAGTGCTATTTGGAGAGGCAGAGGACATGGGATCAAGGAGAAATGCAAAGAGGGCATTAATGGTATCCATAACATTCTATTTCTTTTTGAAGCAAATATGGCAAAATATTAAGATGTGTTAAGGCTGCATAGCAGGTACATGAGTGATTGTTTTATTCTTTGTATTCTTTTGAAATAGGTCATAATTTAAAAAATAAAATACATGATGTTAGCTATATGCTCAAGATAAATCACTTTTATGATGCATGGTCCCAGAATACATTTAATTCCATCAATTTTTCTAAATTGGAAGTTGCAAAGTGGAGGGTGTGTGCTGAATCCAAGCTCCAGATGTAATTGTTTGTGTACCCCATGATTAAACAAATGGATCAGCAAATGCCAAATATTTTGCATTAGAATCTGGATTTCTGAATTCTCTTAAAAAATTAAAAAATCTGACAACACTGTATTTCCATGTGGTATAGTTGATTAGATATGAGTAAGTAGGGCTGCTTGTTTGTTCTTTGTTTATTATTAAAAATTTTAAGTATTTTCAAAGAGAGAAAAGCATAATGAGCCTCCTATCATTGAAATTAATAGATGCCTATCATTGAAATTCAACAATTATCAACTCATGGTCAATTTTTTATTTTTTTAATCTTTAAATTTTTATTTTCTTTATTGACAAATAAAAATTGTATATATTTATCAAGTACAACATGATGTTTTGAAATATGTATACACTGTGGAGTGGCTAAATTGAGGTAATTAACATATGCATTACCTCACATACTTATTTTTTTATGGTGAGGACACTTAACATCTACTCTGTCAGCAATTTTCAAGAATATGATACATTGTTATTAGCTATAGTCACCATATTCTACAATAGATTTTTTGTATACATACACACACATTTTCTTTATCTGTTCATCTGTCGATGGACACTTAGGTTGATACCATATCTTGGCTATTGTGAATAGTGCTGCAAAGAACATAGGAGTGCAGACATCTTTTCAATATAATGATTTTTTTTAAGAGACAGGGTCTCACTCTGTTGCCCAGGCTGGAGTACAGTGGCCTGATCATAGCTCATCACAGCCTCAAATTCCTCCTGTGCTCAAGTGATCCTCCTGCCTCCACCTCCTGAGTAGCTGGACTACAGGCATGTGCCACCATGCCAGCTAATTTTTTATTTTTTTGTAGAGATGGGGTCTTGCTATGTTGCCCAGGCTGGTCTCATAGCTCACCACAGCCTCAAATTCCTCCTGTCCTCAATTGATCCTCCTGCCTTGGCCTCCCAAAGTGCTAGGATTACAGGTGTGAGCCATGATGCCCAGCCTGTTTTTATTTCCTTTGAATATATACCCAGTACCGGGATTCCGGAATCATATGATAGATCTATTTCTGAGGAACCTCTATGCTGTTTTCCATAACAGATATACTAATTTACATTCCCACTAGCAGTGCGTAAGCGTTTCCCTTTTCTCCACATCCTCACTAACACTTCTTATCATTCATCTTTTTGCTAATAGCCATTCTAATAGGTGTGAGGTGATATTTTAGTGTGGTTTTAATTTGCATTTCCCTGATGATTAGTGATGGTGAGCATTTTTTCACATACCTGGCCATTTGTATGTCTTCTTTTGAGAAATATCTATTCAGGTCTTTTGCCCATTTTTTTTTTTTTTTTTTTTTTTTGAGACAGAGTCTTGCTCTGTCACCCTGGCTAGAGTGCGGTGGCGTCATCACAGCTAACTGCAACCTCAAACTCCTGGGCTCAAGTGATTCTTCTGCCTCAGCCTCCTGAGTAACTGGGACTACAGGTACACACCAGCACACCCGGTTAATTTTTTTATTTTTTGTAGGGATCAGGTCTCGTTCTTGCTCAGGGTGGCCTTGAACTCCTGACCTCAAGCAATTCTCCAGCTTCAGCCTCCCAGAGTGAGCCACTGCGCCAACCAGTTTGCCTACTTTTTAATAGGGTTACTTGTTTCCTTGCTATTGAGTTGAGTTCCTTGTGTATTTTGAGTATTAACTCCTTATCACATATATGGTTTGCAAATATTTTCTCCCATTCTGTATGTTGTCTCTTCACTCTGTTGATTATTTCCTTTGCCTCTGCAGAAGATTCATGGCAAATTTTGTTGTATCTACTTTCCCTGCTCTCCTGACTCCTGGGTTATTTCAAAGCAAATCCCAGATACTTCATTTCATCCACAGCATTTTAGTATTTGTCTCTAAAAGATAACTACTTTTAGAAAACATAACCACAGGCCGGGCGCGGTGGCTCACGCCTGTAATCCTAGCACTCTGGGAGGCCGAGGCCGGCGGATCGTTCTGAGCTCAGGAGTTCGAGACCAGCCTGAGCAAGAGTGAGACCCCGTCTCTACCAAAAATACAAAGAAATTAATTGGACAGCTAAAAATATATATAGAAAAAATTAGCCGGGCATGGTGGCGCGTGCCTGTAGTTCCAGCTCCTCGGGAGGCTGAGGCAGGAGGATTGCTCGAGCCCAGGAGTTTGAGGTTGCTGTGAGCTAGGCTGACGCCACGGCACTCACCCCAGGCAAGAGAGTGAGACTCTGTCTCAAAAAAAAAAAAAAAATTAAAAAAAAAAGAAAACATAACCACAATATTATTGTCATATCTAAAATATTTAACAATAATCCTTTAATATAATAAAATATCCAGTCAGCATTCAAAATTCCCCCATTTTCTCACTTTATTTTACAGTTTGTTCAAATAAGAATTCAAGTAAGGCCCTTACATTGCATGTGCAATTAATATATTTCTTAAATCTCTAAGATCTGGTAGTTAGATCTAGACCAGCAATGTCCAACAAAATTTTCTGTAATAACCAAAATATTCTTTATCTGTGCTATCCAATGTGGTGGTAGCTACTAGCCATATGTGCTATTAACCACTTGAAACATGACTGGTGTAACCGAAGGAATGGATTTTTAATTTTACTTAATTAAAAATGCTTACTAATAGTTTTATTGAGAAAAATTCACACATCATAAAGGTCACCTTCTAAAGTGTACAGTTCAGTGGATTTTAGTATGTTCAAAAAGTTGTAGAATGTTCACCACCTACTCCAGAGCACTTACATCACTCCTAAAAAAATCTCATTAGCAGCCACTTCCCATGCTCCTCTGCCCCCGGCCCCTGCCAACCACTAACCTACTTCCCGTCTGTATGGATTTGCCTATTCTGGATATTGCATATAAGGGAATCCTATAATATGGGGCCTTTTGTGTCGAGCTTCTTTCACTTTGCTTAATGATTTCGAGGTCCATCCACATTGTAGCATGTGTCAGTTAATTCATTGTGTTTTATGGCTAATGTTCTATCGTATGCATTTTCCAGTTTGCTTATCTATTCATCAACTGATTGACATTTGGATTTTTTCCACCTTTTGACTATCACGAATAATGCTTCTATGAACATTACTGTACAAATTTTTATGTAGACAAATGCTTGCAATTCTCTTGAGTAAGAACATAGGGTTGGAATTGCTAGGTCGTATGTTAACTCAGTGTTTAACTTTTTGAGGAACTACCAAATAATTTTCCAAAGCAAATGCAACATTTTACATTCCCACCAGCAATGTATGAAGGTTCCAATTTCTTAACATCCTTGCCAACACTTGTGATTTTCCATTTTTTAAAAAAATTATAGCCATTCTAGTGGGTGTAAAGTGGTATCTCATTGTGGTTTTGACTTACATTTATTTAATTACTAATGATGTTGAGAATCTTTGTATGTGTTTACTGGCCATTTGTTTATCTTCTTCGGAAAAAATGTCTGCTCAAATCCTGTATCCAATTTTTAAATTAGGTTATTTATTATTTTTCTGTTTGTAGTTATTCTCAAATGGTAAGAGTTTTTATATGTAGATTCTGGATACAATTCTGTTGTTTATTAGATATATGATTTGTAAATAATTTCTCCCTAAGAAATTATTGCTCTGAGTTTTCCTTTTACTTTCTTCATGCTGTCCTCTAAAGCACAAAAGTTTTACGTTTTGATGAAGTCTAATTTATCTGTTTTTGTTTGTTTGTTTGTTTGTGCTTTTGGTGTCATATCTAAAAAAAAATATTGCCTGAACCAAGTTCAAAAAGATTTACTCCTGTGTTTTTTTTTGTTTTTTTTTTTGAGACAGAGTCTCACTCTCTTGCCTGGGGCGAGTGCCATGGCATCAGCCTAGCTCACAGCAACCTCAAACTCCTGGGCTCAAGCAATCCTACTGCCTCAGCCTCCCGAGTAGCTGGGATTACAGGCATGTGTCACCATGCCCGGCTAATTTTTTCTATATATATTTTTAGCTGTCCAATTAATTTCTTTCTATTTTTGGTAGAGACGGGGTCTCACTCTTGCTCAGGCTGGTCTCGAACTCCTGAGCTCAGAACGATCCGCCGGCCTCGGCCTCCCAGAGTGCTAGGATTACAGGCGTGAGCCACCGTGCCCGGCCTACTCCTGTGTTTTCTTTTAAGAGTTTTGTAGTATTAGCTCCTACATTTAGGTCTCTGGTCCATTTCAACCTAATTTTTGTATAAGGTCTGATTCCCATGTCTTGGTGTGTGGCAGGGATACAGTTGCCTTCTTTTGCCTGTGACTATCCAATTGTCCTCACTCGGTTAGTTGAAAAGACTGTGCTTTCCCCAGTTGATTTGTGTTGGCATCCTTATCAAAAATCAATTGGCTATAAATGTAAGAGTTTTTTCTGGACTCTCAATTCTATTCCATTGATGTATATGCGTATCCTTATACCAGTGTTGCATTGCCACCATTACTGTAGTTTTGTAGGAAGTTTTTTTTTCCTGAGACAGAGTGTCACTCTGTTGCCCAGGCTAGAGTGCAGTGGTGTCAGCCTAGCTAACAGCAACCTCAAACTCCTGGGCTCAAGCCATCCTCCTGCCTCAGCCTCCCCAATAGCTGGGACTACAAGCATGTGCCACCATGCTTGGCTAATTTTTTTTTTCTATTTTTATTAGTTGCCCATCTAATTTATTTTTATTTTTAGTAGAGACAGGGTCTCGCTCTCGCTCAGGCTGGTCTCAAACTCCTGACCTCAAGCGATCCTCCCGCCTCGACCTCTCAGAGTGCTAGGATTACAGGTGCGAGCCACCGCACCCAGCCTTGTAGTAAGTTTTGAAATCGGGAAGTGTTAGTCCTCTCACTTTGTTTTTATTTATTTTTAATTTTTTTAAATTTTTTTGAGACAGAGTCTTGCTCTGTCACTGGGGCTATAGGGCCGTGGCATCAGCCTAGCTCACTGCAGCTCACTGCAACCTCAAAATTCTGGGCTCAAGTGATCCTCCTGCCTCAGCCTCCCAAGTAGCTGAGACTACAGGCATGTGCCACCAGGGCCAGCTAATTTTTTCTATTTTTAGTAGAGACGGGGTCTCACTCTTGTTCATGCTTGTCTCGAACTCCTGAGCTCAAGTGATCCTCTCGCCTTGGCCTCCCAGAATGCTAGAATTACAAGCATGAGCCACCGCAAGTGCCCTGTTTTTTTTTTTTTTTTTTTCTTCTTCAAGGTGGTTTTTGGCTCTTTTTGGTCCCTTGTATTTCTATGTAAATTTTAGGATCAGCTTGTTCGTTTCTGCAAAAAAGGCAGCTGAGATTCTGATAGGGATTGCACTGAATCTGTAGATAAACTCGGGGACTATTGCCATCTTAATATTAAGTCTAATACATAGAATAGATGTTTTTCCATTTATTTAGGTCTTCTTTAATTTCTTTCAATGATGTTTTATAGTTTTTAGTTGAAGTCTTATATTTCTTTTGTTAAATTTATTCCTAAGTATTTTATTCTTTTGATGCAATTTTAATTGGCATTGTTTCTTTGATTTCATTTTTGAATTGTTCATTTTTAGTCCATAGACATACAATTTATTTTTGAATATTGATGTATCCTACAACTTTGCTAAATTTGTTACTTTCAATTGTTTGTGTGTGCATGAGTTCCTTAAGATTTTCTATATACAAGATCATGTCCTCTGTGAATAGAAATAATTTACTTTTTTATTTTTGATCTGGATGTCTTTTATTTTATTTTATTTTAGCTTAATTGCCTTGGCAAAACCTCCAGCACAAATTGAACAGAAGTGGTGAGAAGGAACATCCTAATCTTCTTTCTGATTTTAGGGTAAAATCATCTAGTATTTCACTATGAAGTGTGATGTTAGTTATGGTTTTACGCCTTTGTTGGGTTGAGGACATTCCTTCTATTCCTGGTTCGTTGAGTGTGTTTACGGAAAAACAGTGTTGGATTTTGTCACATGCCTTTTCTGCATCTATTGAGTTGATCATATAGTTTTTGTCCTTTATTCTGTTAATATAGTACATTATCTTGATTGGTTTTCAAATGCTAAACCAACTTTGCATTCTGGAAACAAATCTTACTTGGTCATGGTTTATAATCCTTTTTATGTGCTCCTGGATTTGCTTTGCTGGTATTTTATTGAGGATTTCTATGTCTCTAGTCATAAACGATATTGGTCTGTAGTTTTCTTTTCATGCGATACCTTTGTCTGGTTTTGGTGTCAGGGTAATACTGACCTTATAGAATGAGTTAGGAAGTGCTCCCTTCTCTTCTATTTTTTGGAGAGTTTGTAAAGGATTGGTGCTAATTCTTCTTTAAATTCTCAGGATGAGGACTTGAAATGTGGATGTAATCCAAGTAAGTACAAAATAATGAAGAAGACTGCCAGCTTTCAGGAGCTGAGAGGAACGGGGCAGTGATATTTATGTGGACATCAGGAAAAGGGAGAATTGACAAGCAAGACTTCACTGGAGGAGAAAAAGAAGTTTTGTGCAGAAATACTGTCAAAGGCACTCTCTCCTGCTGCCCAGGGTTCTTGCATCTTGTAGAAAGGCTCCAGGTTACAGGATGGCCTCATTCCTCTGAAGAAATTCTTCGACTGGGCAAATATTTCCTTACTGCTAGGCCGGTTTGAGCTTGCTCAGAAGCGTTAACTCTGTTGGCCTCCCTTGCGCTTTCTTCATCCATGGGTGTGTAACAGACTCTTTGAACATCAATAAGAGTGCTTCCCAGTGCTGGTCTTGACACGCTCCAAGGTGTCATCAGTTATTTCAGGGGTATCTTGCAATACTCAGAGCTAATTTACTTTAAATTTATTTTTAAAAGAACTTTGTGCCATTTCAGATGTTCTTTTGTGGCAGACGTGTCAGGGGAGGTGGAATGGGAAGATAAGTGTCATGGAAGGAAAACAAAGTAAGAAGTTACAAGTTACAAAAGACTGAGAATCTAAGATCTGGGATGTTTGGAAGTGTTCACTCTGTCCTAATCACTGATTTATCCCAGTGTTTGGAAGAGGTTTTGGCGCATCAAAGTAGATGCTCAATAAATGTTTGTTAAATGAGAAACTATCAGATCCATGAATCTAAGACTCTGTGTGTGCATGGAAGAACAGACAGTGTGTGGGGGACATCTAAAGAAGTACAAAGGTAGAGATATCTTCATTCCCACAGGAGGTGGCAAGAGTGAGCATACAGGGCAATAGACAGGTATCTGTGATAGCCTCAGGTCCTACATTTTTTAGACAGCCCTAATTTAAGATATTTTTCTCCATTACTCCCTTAAGAAAATCATTCTTATTAGAACTGCTTTTTTTGGTTTGGAAAATAGTCTCACTGTGAAAGGTGGTAGGCCTTCTGTGTATGGATTGTGGCTGTGATGTCGCAGTGGTCAGTGCGTGTGAGCTATGGCATATTAGAAATAACACTCCACTTGGAATCAGGAGGTAGCAGTCCCAGCTTACCAAATTGCCACATAGGTTGGATCACCATAGACATTTATCAACAGTTAAAGAAACAATCCTCCATGAAGGTGAGTCAGCCGACACAAGAAAGAAGAAAAGCAGCACCCCATGAATGTACTAAATTAGAATTGTTGGTTAAGGACTTTAGGCTAAGTATGTTTAAAATTATTAAAGAGAAAATAAGCAAGAAAAATTATAAGAGCCAGATCCTATTAAAAAGACAGAATATATAGATTTTAAAAATACAAATGAGACTTCTAGAAATAAAGAATATATTTATTAAAATTAAAATTTTAATGTATCAGCTATGCTCACTTTAAAAGGAATTTAATATTACTTGGTAAAATTGAAGATGTTCATACCCTATCTCTTTAAAAAGTTATAACTGCAAAGGCAAACACTAGGACAAAAATGCAAGCCTTCCTAAATACCTAAAGACATTTGTAAATTATAATAGCAAAGAAAACACATCATGAAGAAAAAGCAGTAAATTGCATATGGTGATTACAACATAAAATAATATATTGGAGTTGAGACCAAAAATATCAGTCTTATCAACAAATGTGAATGGGCTTAATGCACCTATTAAAAGAAAAATATCTTCACTGTGTCTCACAAAGCAAGACCCAACTATATGTGGTATATAGGAGATACATCTAAATCAAAATAATTTAGACAGGCTAA